>PVKV010010885.1:53511-73470 GCA_004027835.1 Alouatta palliata
AATGCCCATCGATGATAGACTGGACAGTGAAAATGTGGCACATATACACCATGGAATATTATGCAGCCATCAAAAACGATGAGTTTGCATCCTTTGTAGGGACATGGATGAACCTGGAAGCCATCATTCTCAGCAAACTGACACAGGAACAGAAAACCAAACACCGCATATTCTCACTCATAGACGGGTGTTGAACAATCAGCTTGTTTTTTAGTTCTTCTATTACCCAGAACTACTGCTCCCCCTTTATCCAGTTGTCTCTGTCTGTAGCATCCTTCCTGTATCTTAATCTGTTTGAAATGGAGTCACCAGTAGGAACAATAATCTTTGGAATCAGGGCATTAGACGTCATAGAAATATTTCTTAATAATGAAAGAAAAAACTCACTTCTAATGTGTTGCACATCTTATGGAAGAAAACCATTCTCTTTGGAGAAGCCATATAGTTTATTTTTAAGAAGACAAACATAGCTAAAAATGTATAGATACATATGTTCTATGTATATACGTATTATTGGGGATTTATACGTCCGTGGGGATTTGGAATAATTTTAGTAAAAAACAGATATTGGCTACAACCATGATAGCAGCAGTGCCAGTGATGCAGGACAGTTTATGGATATATTTTGTAAAGGACAGGCAACAAATTTGCTGGTGTAGGATGTAATAGAAAATACAAAGAAGGATTTTGTATCGGGTAAGCTGGAAGGATGGTATGTTTATTTTATAGTGCAAGGATGATTATGATAAAAGTGGGTCTTGGAAGACATGTTTGGACATGTTGGATGTGAAATATTTAACAGACACGCAGATCACAATGTTAAATAGGCAAAGCACATGTATATAATTTGGTAGTCAGGAGACATTTGAATTGGATATGAAAATAATGTGCACTATCAGAAATAGAGGATATTTAAAGGCAAAAGATGAAATGGCATAATAAAAGGCCAGGCATAAGTAGAGAAGAGAAAACACACCAGGATTAATCCTGGAAACACTAAAATTTTAGGTGAGGGCATGCATTGTTAAAAGACTCTTCAGAGAAATGTGGCAAGATTGTATGGAAGCACTCAGCATTAAGAGTCTGGAATTTAAAATGGTATATAAAGTCATCACTGTACAGTGTTCTTTTTAGCCACATTCAGCTATCCCTTTGCAGGTGCAGAAGCAGCCTTTGATGTAAAAGCAATACTAATTGGACAAAATGATAATCTTTGCATATTAAGTGAGCTGATGTCAGAGTCTGTAAATTACAACCATGCCTACAACAGACAATGAGTAGCCTGTGCTAATCTAAAGTATCTTTCTTCTTTAGCATTATTATTTGTTTCCACTTGTATTTTGCTGAAGAAAATGGCTTGGCTTTCTCATTTTTTCTTTTCTGTTATGATGAGATCTGTAGTCTCATTTTATCTAAGATACAATTACTGCTGAAATTTTCAAAAATGTGGAAAAATAGTATTTGTAGAAGTGAGTATATGATTAAATGAGATGAATTATGCTTTGTCAACAGTAAGAAAAGGCTTGGGAATATTATTATAATTGATACTTTGTTTAAAATAATACTGATGTTCTTCATTTGCCACACTCATACTCCACTATCCTGAGGACTGATGCGTCACCTAAACTACTCTCCTTTTTGTCATCCAGAAGTTGTTCCCTGTAGACTGCTTAACTTGGTTCTCTTGACCTCATTAACTTAAGTCTGAATTTCTTAATATTTCACATTACATTATTATTAATACATACTTGAAACTTCTAAGAACAGTTGAGTGCTAGCTATTTTAAATTTTCATTTAAAAATCAATAAATTTGAATGGACCAGGATAGGTATCTTCAAATATAATTGTCATTTTTTGCCAGTAAGTACCTCCAAATGGCATGGCTAAATTTTCTGTAAAATAGGCCAGATACAGAAACAGAAATACCACATGGTTTCACTCATAATCTGGCAGGTTAAAAAGTTGATCTCATAGAAGTACAATAGTGCTACCCATAGGGAGTAGAATAGTAGTTACAGAGGCTTGGAAGGGTAGAGGGAAACAGGGATACGGCTAGAGTTCCATAGCACCATTGGGTGACTGTAGTTAATTATAATTTATTGTATGTTTCAAAATAGCTAGAAAAGATGATTTGAAAGTTCCCAGTACAAAGAAATGATAAATGTTTTAGGTGATGGATATTCCAGTTACTATGATTTGATTATTAAACATTATACATAAGTACTGAAATATCACATATACCCCAGAAATATGTACAATTACTAAATATTGTTTAATTATTCATAAATATGGTGGTTGAATGCATTTGCAAATCTTAAAATACAAAGTAAAGCATAATATAGTTAAGTCTTAAAAATAAGCTCAGAGGAAACACTTGTCAATTCCAAATAATCACATCAACTTGGACATCAAGGAGATCATAGAATTAAAAGGTTAAGCAGTTTTGAGAATGAGGAAACTGTGCTGAGCAAAAGCATAGAGCTGTGCTAATTGTGCATTATTTACTAAATAGTGAATGTTCAATATTAATTTAAGCTCAAGTATGAAAGGCTGAGTTAAAATATGAGTTTCTAAATCATCTTAAGCTACAGGTTAAAAAGAAGCATTTAAGGAAAAAAAAAATTTTAAAGACACTTTGGATCCCTAGCTTAACCATACAAAGTTTATATTTTTGGTTTTTTGACACAGGAGTCACTTGATTCAAAAAAAAGAGAAATTTAGGTGGAAAAAGACTATTGGAAGGATTTTCAAATAGTTCAAAAAATAGATATTGAAGGCCTGATTTCTGATATAAAGCAGTTAGAATGAGAATAAAATAAATAGTTCCCAATTAAAAGAGACTGATTGATCACTGATTATGCATAGGAGATGAGAGAAGAGAGAAATGAAAAAAATTAATTTCTAGTTGGCATAACTAAAAAATAATAATGCCTTACATGATTCCCCTATAAAATATTTTGTGATCTTTCTGCCGTCTCTCATAATTTAATTAAATATTTCTGTATTTCTTTTCCTTTTAAAATTTATTTTCCACTAACTATAAGGCAGTAAGCTCCATGAAAAGAATAAGCTTGTCTCTTTTTTCACTGCTGTATTTACAGCACTTAGCTCAGTGTCTGGTATATGGAATTCACTTAACAAACACATAAATGGAAGTATAACAAATGAATAAAGTCAAGAAGAAGTGGATTTTGTGGCTAACCATGGGAGTTTGGTATTTGATGTGTAGAATTTAAGATATTATTGGATCATTCATTCAAAGATGATGATGTCTACGTTCCTGTATCTTGAATTCATTGATTATTTGACAAAATATCGTTTGGCACTTACTATATGCTAGACACTGCTCTAGATCCTGGGAATACATCATGGAAAAAAACCTTAAAACTCCTGTCCTTATGGAATTTATATTCTAATATTAATAATTCTCTTTTCTAATCTATTATTTTCAATATCATATAAAAATTATTTTTTTTTAAGTTCCAGGGTACATGTGAAGGATGTGAAGGTTTGTTACATAAGTAAACGTGTGCCACGGTGGTTCGCTGCACCTATCAACCCATCACCTACATATTAAGCCTAACATCCATTAGTTACTTTTCCTAATGCTCTCTATCTCTGGATCCCACTCTCCAACAGGCCCCAGTGTGTGTGGTTCCCTTGCCTATATCCATGTATTCTCATTGTTCACCTCCCACTTATAAGTGAGAATACGCGATGTTTGGTTTTCTGTTCCTGCGTTAGTTTGCTGAGAATAATTGCTTTCAGTTCCATCCATGCCTGCAAAGGACATGATCTTGTTCCTTTTTACGGTTGCTAATTTCTTATATATATATTTTAAAAATCATCTATTGGCCCCACATCTTTCTCCAGCTGCTGCTTTGTTTTTCATCCGTGCTTTAATGAAAAGCTCAAAGATATTTTTTATGTACACTTACTAAGGGCTATCTTTTGCTGTGTAATAAACTATGTCAAAATTAGTGACATAAAACACCGTTTTAAAAAATTATAACTCTAAACTTGGTTGAGCAGTTTTGCTGATCTTGGCTGGGCTAATACATGTTTATCTAGTAAAACTGTTAGATCTCGTAGGGTTGGCTTCTCAAGAATGGCCTCATAAAAACAATGTACTAAAATGATAAGCCAAAGTGTGCTAGGCCTTTTGAGGTCTATGGCCAGAGCTGGCACAATACCACTTTTGCCATATTCTAGTTGTCAAAGCAAGCTCAGAATTAAGAAGTGGAGAAAATACTCTACAGCATTATAAGAATACCTGCAAAATCACATTTTGAAGATACATAGATACAGGGAGGAGAGTATTGCAGACTTTTTCAAAGAATCTACTATATTCTTATATATCACAGAGAGTAACACAGATTTTACATCACGAATCATGGATTAAAAAATGGATTTTATTGAGAAAAGGAGAAACATACAAGACTAAGTTCAGCAAAAAAAGAAAAAGCAACTCTCCATCATGTGTCCATCCTTCCACATAGTCATGCAGCTTTGGACTTTTCTCAGTAATCTTCTGTATAAACTAGAAATTCTCCTCTCCAATTTCAGAGCCCTCCATCCTCTTACATGTTTTCACTTTTCTTCAACAGTCTTGTCGCCACAGAACGTATTTTATATATTTAAACATTTGCTTGGTTTTGTGTCATCTATTAGACTATAAGCTCTGTGAGGACAGATTTTTAGACTATTTTGTTTGCTGCAAAATCTCACAGTAGCTGAAATGTATAGTAGATGCTTAATAAGTATACATTAAAGGCATTAAAGGAATGAATGCTAAAGAATCAGTAAATATCTTTTTTTTAAATTGCATTTTAGGTTTTGGGGTACATGTGAAGAACACACAAGATTATTGCATAGGTACCCACATGGCAGTGTGATTTGCTGCCTTCCTCCCCATCACCTATATCTGGCATTTCTCCCCATGCTATCTCTGCCCAACTCCCCACCCCCCGCTGTCCATCCCCTATTCCCCCCCCCCGACAGACCCCAGTGTGTGATGCTCCCCTCCCTGTGTCCATGTGTTCGCATTGTTCAACACCAGCCTGTGAGTGAGAACATCCGGTGTTTGATTTTCTGTTCTTGTGTCAGTTTGCTGAGAATGATGGTTTCCAGGTTCATCCATGTCCCTACAAGGACACAAACTCATCGTTTTTGATGGCTGCATAGTATTCCATGATGTATATGTGCCACATTTTCCCTGTCCAGTCTGTCATCGATGGGCATTTGGGTTGGTTCCAGGTCTTTGCTGTTGTAAACTGTGCTGCAAAGAACATTCGTGTGCATGTGTCCTTATAGTAGAACGATTTGTAATCCTTTGGACATATACCCAGTAAATGGTATTGCTGGGTCAAATGGAATTTCTATTTCTAGATCCTTGAGGAATCGCCACACTGTCTTCCACAATGGTTGAACTAATTTACACTCCCACCAACGATGTAAAAGTGTTCCTATTTCTCCACATCCTCTCCAGCATCTGTTGTCTCCAGATTTTTTAATGATCGCCATTCTAACTGGCGTGAGATGGTATCTCAATGTAGTTTTGATTTGCATTTCTCTAATGACCAGTGATGATGAGCATTTTTTTCATATGTTTGTTGGCTGCATAAATGTCTTCTTTTGTAAAGTGTCTGTTCATATCCTTTGCCCCCTTTTGAATGGGCTTGTTTGTTTTTTTCTTGTAAATCTGTTTTAGTTCTTTGTAGATTCTGGATATCAGCCCTTTGTCAGATGGGTAGACTGCAAAATTTTTTCCCCATTCTGTTGGTTGCCAATTCACTCTAATGACTGTTTCTTTTGCTGTGCAGAAGCTGTGGGGTTTGATTAGGTCCCATTTGTCTATTTTGGCTTTTGTTGCCAATGCTTTTGCTGTTTTGGTCATGAAGTCCTTGCCTATGCCTATGTCCTGAATCGTTTTGCCTAGGTTTTCTTCTAGGGTTTTTATGGCGTTAGGTCTTATGTTTAAGTCCTTAATCCATCTGGAGTTAATTTTAGTGTAAGGTGTCAGGAAGGGGTCCCGTTTCTGCTTTCTGCACATGGCTAGCCAGTTTTCCCAACCTCATTTATTAAACAGGGACTCCTTTCTCCATTGCTTGTTTTTGTCAGGTTTGTCAAAGATCAGATGGTTGTAGATGTGTTGTGTTGCCTTGGAGACTTCTGTTCTGTTCCATTGGTCTGTATCTCTGTTTTGGTACCAGTATCATGCTGTTTTCATTACTGTAGCCTTGTAGTATAATTTGAAGTCCAGTAGTGTGATGCCTCCTGCTTTGTTCTTTTTCCTTAGAATTGACTTGGCTATGTGGACTCTCTTTTGGTTCCATATGAAGTTTAAGGTCGTTTTTTCTAGTTCTCTGAAGAAGGTCATTGGTAGCTTGATGGGGATAACGTTGAATCTGTAAATTACTTTGGGCAGTATGGCCATTTTCATGATATTGATTCTTCCTAACCATGAACATAGAATGTTTCTCCATCTGTTTGTGTCCTCTCTTATTTCATTGAGCAGTGGTTTGTAGTTCTCCTTGAAGAGATCCTTTATGTTCCTTGTTAGTTGTATTCCTAGGTATTTTATTCTCTTGGTAGCAATTGTGAATGGCAGTTGGTTCTTGATTTGGCTCTCTTTAAGTCTGTTATTGGTGTATAGGAATGCTTGTGATTTTTGCACATTAATTTTGTATCCTGAGACTTTGCTGAAGTTGCTTATCAGTTTCAGGAGATTTTGGGCTAAGATGATGGGGTCTTCTAGATATACAATCATGTCGTCTGCAAATAGAGACAATTTGACTTCCTCCTTTCCTATTTGAATACCCTTTATTTCTTTTTCTTGCCTGATTGCTCTGGCTAGAACTTCCAATACTGTATTGAATAGAAGTGGTGAGAGAGGGCATCCTTGTCTAGTGCCAGATTTCAGAGGGAATGCTTCTAGTTTTTGCTCATTCAGTATGATATTGGCTGTTGGTTTGTCATAAATAGCTTTTATTGTTTTGAGATACGTTCTGTCAATTCCTAGTTTATGAAGGGTTTTTAGCATAAAAGGCTGTTGAATTTTGTCAAAGGCCTTCTCTGCATCAATTAAGATAATCATATGGTTTTTGTCTTTGGTTCTGTTTATGTGGTGAATTATGTTTATAGACTTGCATGTGTTAAACCAGCCTTGCATAGCCAGGATGAATCCTACTTGATCATGGTGGATAAGCTTTTTGATGTGGTGTTTGCAATCGGTTTGCCAGTATTTTATGAAAGATTTTTGCATCTATGTTCATCATGGATATTGACCTAAAGTTTTCTTTTCTTGCTGAGTCTCTGCCGGGTTTTGGTATCAGGATGATGTTGGTCTCATAAAATGATTTGGGAAGGATTCCCTCTTTTTGGATACTTTGGAATAGTTTCAGAAGGAATGGTACCAGCTCCTCTTTGTATGTCTGGTAGAATTCAGCTGTGAACCCATCTGGACCTGGGCTTTTTTTGGGTGGTGGCTCTTAATTGCTGCCTCAACTTCAGACCTTGTTATTGTTCTATTCAGGGTTTCAACTTCTTCCTGGTTTAGGCTTCAGAGGATTCAAGTGTCCAGAAATTTATCAACTTCTTCCAGGTTTACTAGTTTATGTGCATAGAGTTGTTTGTAATAATCTCTGATGATGGTTTGAATTTCTGTGGAATCTGTGGTGATATCCCCTTTATCGCTTTTTATTGCATCTATTTGATTATTTTCTCTTTTCTTGTTTATTAATCTGGCTAGTGGTCTATTTTGTAGACCTTTTCGAAAAACCAGCTCCTGGATTTATTGATTTTTTGAAGGGTTTTTTGTGGCTCTGTCTCCTTCAGTTCTGCTCTGATCTTAGTTATTTCTTGTCTTCTGCTAGCTTTTGAGTTTTTTTCATCTTGCTCCTTTAGCTCTTTCAATTTTGACGATAGGGTGTCAATTTTAGATCTCCCCTTGCTTCTCATGTGGGCATTTATTGCTGTATATTTCCTCCTAGACACTGCTTTAAATGTGTCCCAGAGATTCTGGTATGTTGTGTCTTCATTCTCATTGGTTTCGAAGAACATCTTTATTTCTGCCTTTATTTCATTGTTTCTCCAGTCAACATTCAAGATCTAGTTGTTCATTTTCCATGAAGTTATGCAGTTCTGAGTTAGTTTCTTAATCCTGAGTTCTAATTTGATTGGACTGTGGTCTAAGAGACTGTTTATTTTGCATTTGCTGAGGAGTGATTTACTTCCGATTATGTGGTCAGTTTTAGAGTAGGTGCGATGTGGTGATGAGAAGAATGTATATTCTGTGGATTTGGGGTGGAGAGTTCTGTAAATGTCTATTAGGTTTGCTTGATCCAGGTCTGAGTTCAAGTCCTGGATATCATTGTTAATTTTCTGTCTCGTTGATCTGTCTAATATTGACAATGGGGTGTTAAAGTCTCCCACTATTATTTTATGGGAGTCTAAGTCTCTTTGTAAGTCATTAAGAACTTGCCTTATGTATCTGGGTGCTCTTGTATTGGGTGGGTATATATTTAGGATCCTTAGCTCTTCTTGTTGCATTGATCCTTTTACCATTATGTAATGTCCTTCTTTGTCTCATTTGATCTTTGTTGGTTTAATGTCTATTTTATCAGAGATGAGAATTGCAACTCCTGCTTTTTTTTGCTTTCCATTTGCTTGGTAAATCTTCTTCCATCCCTTTATTTTGAGCCTTTGTGTATCCTTGCATGTGAGATAGGTTTCCTGGATACAGCACACTGATGGGTTTTGGCTTTTTATCCAGTTTGCCAGTCTGTATCTTTTGATTGGGGCATTTAGCCCATTTACATTTAGGGTTAATATTATTATGTGTGAATTTGATCCTGCCATTTTGATGCTAGCTGACTGTTTTGCCTGTTAGTTGATGCAGTTTCTTCATTGTGTTGATGCTTTTTACCATTTGGTATGTTTTTGGAGTGGCTGGTACTGGTTGTTCCTTTCTATGTTTAGTGCCTCTTTCAGGAGCTCTTGTAAAGTAGGCCTGGTGGTGATGAAATCTCTGAGTACTTGCTTGTTCACAAAGGATTTTATTTTTCCTTCACTTATGAAGCTTAGTTTTGGATGAATATGAAATTCTGGTTTGCAAGTTCTTTTCTTTAAGGATGTTGAATACTGGCCCCCACTCTCTTCTGGCTTGTAGGGTTTCTGCTAAGAGATCTGCTGTGAGTGAGTCTGATTGGCTTCCCTCTGTGGGTAACCCGACCTTTCTCTCTGGCTGCCCTTAGCATTTTCTCCTTCATTTCAACCCTGGTGAATCTGATGATTATGTGCCTTGGGGTTGCTCTTCTTGAGGAATATCTTTGTGGTGTTCTCTGTATATCCTGGACTTGAATATTGGCCTGGCTTGCTAGGTTGGGGAAGTTTTCCTGGATAGTATCCTGAAGAGTATTTTCCAGCTGGGATTCATTCTCTCCATCACATTCAGGTACACCTATCAAACGTAGATTAGGTCTTTTCACATAGTCTCATATTTCTTGGAGACTTTGTTCATTCCTTTTTACCCTTTTTCCTCTCCTCTAATCTTGCCTTCTCATTTTATTTCATTGAGTTAATTTTCAACCTCTGATATCCTTTCTTCTGCTTGGTCAATTCAGCTGTTGAAACTTGTGTAGGCTTTGTGAAGTTCTTGTGTTTTTCAGCTCCATCAATTCACTTATATTCCTCTCTAAGTTGGTTGTTCTCATTAGCATTTCATCAAATCTTTTTTCAAGGTTCTTAGTTTCTTTGCGTTGGGTTAGAACATGTTCTTTTAGCTCACAGAAGTTTCTTATTACCCACCTTCTGAAGCCTGATTCTGTGAATTCATCACACTCATTCTCCCTCCAGCCTTGTTCCCTTGCTGGTGAGGAGTTGTGATCCCTTGTAGGAGGAGAAGCGTTCTGGTTTTGCGTGTTTTCCTCCTTTTTGTGCTGGTTTCTTCCCGTCTTTGTAGTTGCTGACTTTCAGATTGAGTCTCTGAGTGGACATCCAGTTTGTTGATGATTATTTCTTTCTGTTTCTTAGTTTTCCTTGTAACAAACAGTCTGGCCCCTCTGCTGTAGGACTGCTGAGGTCCACTCCCGGCCCTGCTTGCCTGGGGATCACCTGCAGTAGCTGCAGAACAGTAAGAGTTGCTGCCAGATTCTTCTTCTGCTATCTTTGCCCCAGAAGGATACCTGCCAGCTGTCAGTCTGAGCTCTCCTTTATGAGGTGACTGGTGGATATACGGGGGGTCAGGGATCTGCTTGAAGAGACATTCTGTCCTTTATAGGAGCTCAAGTGCTGAGCTGTGAGCTCCATTGCTCATTCAGAGCTGCTAGACAGGTACATTTAAGTCTGCTGCAGCAGAACTCATAAACCCCTTTTTTCCCCCCTGAGGTGCTCTGTCCCTGGGAGTTAGGGCTTTATTTACTAGTTTCCGTTGTGCTGCCGTCTTTTTTTTCAGGGCTGCCCTGCCCAGCGAGGAGGCAGCCTAGTCACTGTCTGTCTGCAGAGGCTTTGGTAAGCTGCTGTCGCTCCACCCAGCTGCCATGTGAACTTCCCTGCAGTCCTGTTTATATGGGTGTAGTTAGAACTGCTTCAGTAATGACGGACGCCCCTCCCCCACAGAGCTGGACTTCCCAGATTCAACTGTGCTTGCTGTGAAACTCTCAATCCAGGGCATTTCTGATTGATTGTTGTTTTTTTGTGGGGGTGGGATCAGCCGAGCCTAATCACCTGGCTCCCTGCCTCAGAGCCTTTTTTTTTTAGTTGAACGGTCGACTGTCTCCCAGATGTTCCAGTTGCCTGTTAAAAAGCCACTGGGATCTGTGTGATTTCCCGTGTGGCAACCCACTGTGCCAGCTGAAACAGCAGGCACTGAGATTCGTGGCGCTTTTTTGCCCGGGAATCTCCTGGCCTGGCTCCCTGTTTCAGTCCCCTTTTTAATCAGATGAATGGGTGACTCTGCCTTCCTGCAGCTCCAATTGCCAGCTAAAATGGCACCCAGACCTGTGTATTTTGTATGGGGAACCGCCAAGCCGAGGCACCAGTAAAACAGCCACTCTGGCAACCCGTGGGGCTTCTCTGCCTAGGAATCTCCTGGTCTGTGGGCAATAAAAATCCATCTGGAAATGCGGCATCCACTCACCCTCTGTGCTTCCACTGGGAGCTGCAATCCTGAGCTGCTCCTAATTGGCCATCTTGGATCTCCTCCGTAGTAGATATCTTTAAAGGAATAAATGTTAAAGAATCTGACAGTTTGTTGGAAATGTTTTATCCATTTTATACTCTTACTTTGACAGATTTGTTTGTTTGCTGTCTTTAATGTCATATACTTCTCATCTTTCTCCATTCTAACACTTTGCTCTCTTGCAAACCCAGTCTTCATTTCCAGTTGATTGGTAAGTATCTCTACTTGCTTATACCGACTTTATGTCAAACTTTGTGTTTACAACTTAATTATTTTTTAAATTAAATATCAAGAAACTATCACATTTATATGTTTATATCATTGCCATTATCAAATTTTAAAATATTGTTCTCCCTCATCTTGTTGAATTATTTATATAACTTTTCTCCCACATCAAACTGAAAGTTTCTTAAAGGTAATGTGTATATAATTCCTTCTGGCATTCTTCAGCATTCTTAGCATTTTGACTTACAAGGAGAAGATACTCAATAAATATTAATGGAGTACAAATATTTTATAGATAAATTATGAATATCTACGAGTTGTGGATGGTATGATATTTAGTTTATTACCTAAAGTAACTAACTATTGCAAAGAGAACCGATGAATATTTAAATATACAAAGATTGGAATATACAAATATACAGAGATTGGAAGGTAAAAATCTCAAACTAATGGCTTAGTAAAATCATGGTAATGTCACCATTCTACCTCCTTGTAATTTTATATTACTTTGAAGTCTAGCCACAAATGCTAATATGGTCTCTTATATGAACAATTAAAATGACTGTTTGTTTTTGCTCAGACTAGATGCAGTTATAAGGCCTGGAACTAAAAGTGGCTCACTAGTCTGTTTTAAACCTTCCTTCCCTCAGATCACAGGAATATTCAGCTAAACTACTGCAATTCCAGTGGCACAAATGACCAGTCCAGAAAATGATTCGGTCAGTAAGAAACCAATTCAACAAAAGAAAAAAGAACAGAGCATCCAGTCAGTCAGAAACCAACTCAAGAGAGTGGATCCAAGATGGCGGATTAGACACAACTCCAGAGCAAAACACCCAGTGAGAGAGACGCAGAAACCCAGAGATCTCCTAGCTTCAAACGAGGTACCCAGGTGCATTTCAACAGGTCTAGTCCGAGGGTGAGCAAAGCCCACTCGGGGCAGACCGAGTTGAGGAGGGGTGCTGCTTCACCCAGAAAGTGCATCTGACTGGCAAGTAGGAGGCTCCACCTCTGGCGCTCTGGTCCAGATACAGTGCTTCCCCCAAAGCCTCAGCAATACACAGAACAGGGGATCTTTGCCAGTCAAGCACCGGGAATTACAAGTGCAGAGTTGCATAAGAGTCTGCAGATTGAGCTATCGCCCCCTCCCCCCGCCCAGAGAGAGAGGGAGCTGTAAGCAGGAGCAGCTGAGTGGCCTCCTACCCCATGACCAGAGAGAGAGAAAGCTGAAAGAGGGAGACTGCCAGGTGCGGCTGGGCATATCCGTACCCTCCCCAACAAACCCCAGAGGGCTGAAGCTCTGACTCTAGTGGGTTGCACAGCCAGTGCCACAGTCAGAGATGAATCGTGAATGATCCAGCCCAGTGGAGGAAGGGCACAACCCACCACTAGAGGGGTGGGACTGGGCTACATGTTTTAACAGAAAACACGGAAGCCTAAGTAGCAACAGGATGGCATTCTTGACAACCCAGCAGTGCCTACAGGTCAGCGGAAGAGGTGGGCCTAATCTCCCAGCATAAACAAAAAAGATACAGAAAGCTTCCTTAGCAACCTGAAGGAGCCCTACAAACCCAGTAGCACCCCCACAAGCAGACAAATGACCTCATCAAGCAGCTCTCTGATACCACAGCCAGGTAAATCCACAAAGATGGGAAAAAACCGGAGCAAAAAAGGTGAAACCACCAAAGACCAGAACCCCTCTTCTCCTTCAAGGGATCACAACTCCTCAACAACAAAGGATCACAACTTGACCGAGAAGGAGTGCGAAGAATTAATGGAAACAGGATTCAGAAGGTGGATAATTAATAAACTTTTCAGAGCTAAAAGAACACATTCTAACTCAATGCAAAGAAACCAAAAACCTTGAAAAAAGGTTAGACGAAATGCTAACTAGAATAACCAGCTTAGAGAAGAACATAAACGATTTGATGGAGTTGAGGAACACAGCACGAGAACTATGTGAAGCAAACACAAGTTTTAATAGCTTAATCAATCAAGCAGAAGAAAGGATATCAGAGATTGAAGATCAACTCAATGAAATAAAAAGAGAAGGCAATACAAGAGAAAAAAGTGAAAAGAAATAAACAAAGCCTCCAAGAAATATAGGATTATGTGAAAAAACCTAATCTATGCTTGATCGGTGTACCTGAATATGACAGGGAGAATGAATCCAAGCTGGAAAACACACTTCAGGATATTATCCAGGAGAACTTCCCAAGCCTAGCAAGGCAGTCCAAATTTCAAATTCAAGAAATACAGAGACCACCACAAAGATATTCCTCAAGAAGAGCAACCCCAAGGCACATATCGTCACATTGACCAGGGTCGAAATGAAGGAAAAAATGCTAAGGGCAACCAGAGAGAAAGGTCAGGTCACCCACAGAGGGAAGCCAATCAGACTCATAGCAGATCTCTCGGCACAAACTCTACAAGCCAGAAGAGAGTGGGGGCCAATATTCAACATCCTTAAAAAAAGAACTTTCAACCCAGAATCTCATATCCAGACAAACTAAGCTTCATAAGTGAAGGAGAAATAAAATCCTTTACAGACAAGAAATTATTGAGAGATTTTGTCACCACCAGACCAGATCTGCCCTACAAGAGCTCCTAAAAGAAACACTAAGCATGAAAAGGAACAAGTACCAGTCACTGCAAAAGCAAACCAGTTGGCAAAGACCAAAAATGCGATGAAGAAAATAAGTCAACTACTGAGAAAGAAAACCAGCCAGTAACAAAATGGCAGGATCAAATTCACACATAACAGTATTAACATTGAATGTAAATGGCTGAATGCCCCAGTCAAAAGACACAGGCTGGCAAACTGAAAAAAAGTCAGAAGCCATCAGTATGCTGTATTCAAGAAATCCATCTCACATACAAAGACACACATAGACTCAAAATAAAGGAATGGAAGATGATTTACCAAGCTAATGGAGAACAAAAAAAAGCAGGGGTTGCAATCCTAGTCTCTGATAAAATGGACTTCAAACCAACAAAGATGAAAAGAGACAAAGAAGGACATTACATAATGGTAAAAGGATCAATCCAACAGGAATAGCTAACTATCCTAAATATATATGCCCCCAACACAGGAGCACCCAGATACAAAAAGCAAGTTCTTAAAGGCCTAAAATGAGATTTAGATTCCCACACATTAATAGTGGGAGACTTCAGTACTCCACTGTCGATAGTAGACAGATCAATGAGACAGAAAATTAACAAGGATATCCAGGACTTGAATGCAGAGCTGGACCAAGCAGATCTAATAGACATATACAGAACGCTCCACCCCAAATCCACAGAATATACATTTTTCTCAGCACCACATTGCACTTACTCTAAAATTGACCACATCATTGGAAGCAAATCACTCCTCGGCAAATGCAAAAGAACAGAAATCATAACAAACAGTCTATCAGACCACAGCGCAATCAGACTAGAACTCAGGATCAAGAAACACACTCAAACCTGCACAACCACTTGGAAACTGAACAACTTGCTTCTGAATGTTGACTGGATAAACAATGAAATGAAGGCAGAAATAAAGATGTTCTTTGAAACCAACCAGAATGAAGACACAACTTACCAGAATTTCTGGGACACCTTTAAAGCAGTATCGAGAGGGAAACTTACAGCAATAAATGCCCACCAGAGAAGAGAGGAGAGATCTAAAATCAACACCCTGTCATCAAAATTGAAAGGACTAGAGGAGCAAGATCAAAAAACTCAAAAGCTAGCAGAAGACGAGATAACTAAGATCAGAGCAGAACTGAAGGGAGACAGAGACACAAAAAAACCCTTCAAAAAATCAATAAAGCCAGGAGCCGGTTTTTTGAAAAGATCAACAAAATAGACCGCTAGCCAGATTAATATAAAAGAAAATGGAGAAGAATCCAATAGATGCAATAAAAAATGATAAAGTAGATATCACCAGTGATCCCACAGAAATACAAACTACCATCAGAGATTACTACAAACAGCTCTACTCACGTAAACTAGGAAGAAATGGATAAATTCCTAGACACTTGTACTCTACCAAAACTAAACCAGGAGGAAGCTGAAACCCTGAATAGACCAATAACAAGGGCTGAAGTGGAGGTAGCAATCAATAGCCTACCAACCAAAAAAAGTCCAGGTCTGGATGGGCTCACAGCCAAATTCTGCCAGATGTACAAAGAGGAGCTGGTTCCATTCCTTCTGAAACTTTATCAAACAATACAAAAGGAAGGAATCCTCCCTAACTCATTTTATGAGACCAACATCATCCTGATACCAAAAACCAGGCAGACTCAACTAAAAAAGAAGACTTTAGGTTAATATCCATGATGAACATAGATGCAAAAATCTTCAATAAAATACTGGCAAACAGATTGCAACAGCACATCAAGAAGCTTATCCATTATGACCAAGTAGGCTTCAACCTGGGGATGCAAGTCTGATTCAGCATACACAAATCCATAAATGTAATCCATCACATAAATGGAAACAAAGACAAAAACCATATGATTATCTCAACAGATGCAGAGAAGGCCTTCGATAAAATTCAACAGCCCTTCATGCTAAAAACTCAATAAACTAGGTATTGATGGAATCTATCATAAAATGATAAAAGCTATATATGACAAACCTACAGCCAAGATCATACTGAATGGGCAAAAGCTGAACGAATTCCCTTTGAAATCATGCACTAGACAAGGATGCCCTCTCTCACCACTCCTATTCAACATAGTATTGGAAGTTATATCCAGGGCAATCAGGCAAGAAAAAGAAATAAAGAGTATTCAGTTAGAAAAGGAGGAAGTCAAACTGTCTCTATTTGCAGGTGATATGATTGTATATCTAGAAGACCCCCATCGTCTCAGCCCAAAATCTTCTCAAACTGAGAAGCAACTTCAGCAAATTCTCAGGATACAAAATCAATGTGCAAAAATCACAAGCATCCCTGTACAGCAATAACAGACTTAAAGAAAGCCAAATCAAGAGCACTCATTCACAATTGCTACAAAGAGAATGAAATACCTAGGAATACAACTAACAAAGGATGTAAAGGACCTCTTCAAGGAGAACTACAAACCACTGCTCAACGAAATAATAGAGAACACAAACAGATGGAGAAACCTTCCATGCTCATGGTTAGGAAGAATCAATATCGTGAAAATGGCCATACTGTGCAAAGTAACCTATAGATTCAATGCTATCCCCATCAAGCTACCTATGACCTTCTTCACAGAACTGGAAAAAACCACTTTAAACTTCATATGGAATCACAGAAGACCCCGCATAACCAAGACAATCCTAAGCAAAAACAACAAAGCCAGAGGCATCACACTGCCAGACTTCAAACTGTACTACAAGGCTACAGTAGTCAAAACAGCATGGTACTGGTACCAAAACAGAGACATAGACCAATGGAACAGAACAGAGACCCCAGAAGAAACACCACACATCTACAACCATCTGATCTTTGACAAACTCAGCAAAAACAAGCAATGGGGAAAGGACTCCATGTTTAATAAATGGGGTTGGGAAAACTGGCTAGAAATGTGCAGAAAGCAGAAACTGGACCCCTTCCTGTCACCTAACATTAAAATTAACTCCAGATGGATCAAAGATTTAAACATAACATCTAACACCATAAAAACACTAGAAGAAAACATAGGCGAAATCCTCCAGGACATAGGCATAGGCAAGGACTTCATGACTAAAACACCAAAAGCAATGGCAATAAAAGCCAGGATAGACAAATGGGATCTAATTAAACTCCAGAGCTTCTGTACAGCAAAAGAAACCATCATTAGAGTGAATCAGCAACCAACAGAATGGCAAAAAAAATTTCCAATCTACCCATCTGACAAAGGGCTAATATCCACAATCTACAAAGAACTAAAACAGATATACAAGAAAAAAACAAGCCCATTCAAAAGTGGGCGAAGGATATGAACAGACACTTTACAAAAGAGGACATATATGAGGCCAACACACATATGAAAAAATGCTCATCATCACTGGTCATTAGAGAAATGCAAATCAAAACCACACTGAGATATCATCTCAGGCCAGTTAGAATGGTGACTATTAAAAAATTGGGAGACAGCAGATGCTGGAGAGGATGTAGAGAAATTCAAATCAAAACCACACTGAGATATCATCTCAGGCCAGTTAGAATGGTGACTATTAAAAAATTGGGAGACAGCAGATGCTGGAGAGGATATCGAGAAATAGGAACACTCTTACACAGTTGGTGGGAGTGTAAATTAGTTCAGCCATTGTGGAAGACAGTGTGGCGATTTCTCAAGGATCTAGAAGTATAAATTCCATTTGACCCAGCAATCCCACTATTGGGTATATACCCAAAGAACTATAAATCGTTCTACTATAAAAACACATGCACATCTGTGTTCATTGCAGCCCTGAGTACAATAGCAAAGACCTGGAACCAACCCAAATGCCCATCAATCATAGACTGGACAAAGAAAATGTGGCACATATACACCATGGAATACTACGCAGCCATAAAAAACGATGAGTTCGTGTCCTTTGTAGGGACTTGGATGAATCTGGAAACCATCGTTCTCAGCAAACTGACCCAAGAACAGAAAGCCAAGCACCATATGTTCTCATTCATAGGTGAGTGTTGAACAAGGAGAACACACAGACTCAGGGAGAGAAGCATCACACACAGGGAACAGTTGGGGGCCGTAGGGGAGAGACAGTGCAGGGGGGGGAGGGATAACATGGGGAAAAATGCCAGATATAGTATGCACCTAAAGTAAAATAAATTAATTAAAAAAAAAACATAACTTAAAAGATAAATCATGTTTTCCTGCCAATACTTGAACTAGAGCTGCCCTTAACCCCTATTCCAGGTGACCTTATGGAAGTTCAGATCTGAAAGCAGCAACACCTCTAAACTTGATTTGTTCTCCAGACTCTCATTAAAAAGAGAAAATATGCCAAAAAGTATTCTGGAATGGGCACCAACTTATCTGTCTTTTTCAGAATAATAAGAGGTCCACTAAATTGCACTATGATTTAATCAGTATATTTTAACCCAATCAATACGTAGCTACCTGCATCCTCTTTAGGAGTAAATTGAGGATAGAGGGAAGGGAATAGTGAGCTTCCATAAGTATGCATTATCAAATAGAGGCTTTTGCCTTAATTTTATATATTTTTATTACCTTTTATATATATTATTTTATTACTCATTATGAACTCAAGAAATAGCTGTTATTATAATTGTGCTTAATGGCAATTTTTTTTCCAATATCACACATCTGTTAGTGCCATAGCCAGTGCTCCAACTCACATCTGATGAACTTCAGTTTTTGCTCTTTTGAATATGTTGGAAGGAGTATTTGAATAGCATAGTAAATCATTTATTCAGCCAACACATATTTTACTCAGTGTATTTCAACTGGTATGCCATATATAATCTATAAAAAAAAGTTGTTCTTGAACTCTGAAAGGTTGTAATCTATTGAAAAAGATGCACAATTCTCTCTTTTAATGACTGCTTAACTTTAACACATTTGAATATTTGAAAACAATTTGATCTCCTGAGTAGCTTATTATTTATTTCCCCAATCTACAAATTTGATTACCCTGTGGCTTTACTTGGCAAGTTCTGTTTTTTTACAGATGGCATAGCTGCTTTCAAATAATCACAAATTCTTATTTGAATAGTTCAAATGGATGAGATATTATTTCAATGTGCAGACTTGTATTTGCAGCTTGGGAGAAAATGTACGAGTAAATTTGTGTAAATGTCTGTCACTGGGGACTCGATCCAAGATGGCCGATTAGGAGCAGCTGAGGATTGCAGCTCCCAGTGAAAGCGTGGAGGGTGAGTGCACGCCACATTCCCAGATGGATTTTTATTGCCCACCGACCAGGAGATTCCCAGGGGGAGGAGCCCCACGGGTCGCCAGCACACCTGGTTTGGCCGGCGCGGCTGTTTTCACCTGCGCAGGTGTTTTCGCCGCCGCTGTTTGGAGCGGCGCCCCGGCGCAGCAGTTCCCAATACAAAATACGTGGGTCCGGGTGCCGTTTTCGCTGGCAATTGGAACTCCGGGAAGGCAGAGCCGCCCATTCATTTGAGTAAAAAAAGGGGACTGAAACAGACAGCCAGGCCAGGAGATTTTCCAGGCAAAAAAACGCCAGCGCCTGCGGTTTCAGCCGGCGCAGTGGGTCACCGCACGGGAAATCATACAGATCCTGGCGCCTTTTCAACAGGCGGCTGGAACACCTGGGAGACAGTCAATCATTCAACTAAAAAAGACGCTCTGAGGCAGGGAGCCAGGTGATCAGGCTCGGCTGGTCCCACCCCCACAAAAAAACAGCCATTGGAAACTGTCTGGATCGAGAGTTTCACAGCAAGCACAGCTGAACCCGGGATGGTCCAGCTCTGTGGGGGAGGGGCGTCCGCCATTACTGAGGCAGTCTGCCACTGCGGAGGTAGTTTGCCATTGCAGAGGCAGTTCTAACTACACCGGTATAAACTGGACTGCAGGGAAGTTCACACGGCAGCTGGGCGGAGCCCACACCAGCTCAG
>PVKV010010886.1:0-73328 GCA_004027835.1 Alouatta palliata
GTAACTGTCCAGAGTTACAGGACACACGCCGACTTCTTCATCTCCTAGGCACGGTGCTCCCCTCCTCCTCAGAGCCAGAGCCATTCAGGGGGTCTTCAAGAAGGTACAGGGGCCTGCGCTCAAGGGTGAGTTCACCAGAGCGCTTTGGCGAGTTCAGGCCTTGGGCCACTAGCACTTTGCTGTGTGATCAGAGAAGACTCCGTCCCATTTCTTCTGCTGTCCTGTTGTCTGCTGGGTGCCGTCCCAACGAGATTTATGTTTTCAATCATTTGGAAAGAAAAGGGAGCCCCCAGTTCCCCTCTGCTGCACAGGAGCCAGCTGCTCGGCCAGGTTTGCAACTCCGAGTTTCGACACAAAGACAAAACGAAACGAAACCAAGCAAAGCAAACAAGCAGACAATCAAAAACCAAACTATAAAGCATTAACTTACAGTGAGAGGGAGAGGATTCCCATCTGACCTTGGTCTTTTACCCAGAGTCAGGAATGGTTTATCAGAAAACGTAAATTACAGGAATAAATTCAGTTCCAAAAGGAGCCAGAGGAACAGTAACCCAGATGCATGTCTAAGGATGCTGAGAGGTAGCGATTCAGACGCTGGGCCCAGAAGGGCAGGTGAATAGCCTGTGGCAGGGGCGTCTCCCCTGCCGGCGCACGGGGTGAACCTCAGCTGAGCAAGAGGGGTCTTGAGGCTTTGACATTTCTGGGAAAGACTATTCCTCACAGCCCTGCCCTGACGTCCTGGCGCCTGCATCTTGGAGGCCTTCTGGGCTGTGGTCAGGGTGGGGGCCTCCCCTCCAGCAGGGAAAGCCAAATGGTGGCCTCTGAGAGGGGTGGGGAGAGGTGCTTCCTTGTCTGAGTCCAGCGGGCTGGTTCCTGAGTCCCCAAAACCCCTGCAGGGTGTGTGTTTCTGGGCTAAAGACCACCTGAAAGTCTCATTCATGGCTGAAGTAGAACCTGGGGTCCTTCCTTTCCACAGAGGCTGTGTGGCCGAGGAGCTTCCCATTTATTTGGGTCACAAAGTATTCAATTCTCCTAATAAAATGCAAATTCCCACGACAGGAGGGCACCCTAAGCTATTTGGCCCCATGGGGGTGGGATCAGACAGAAGGGGTGGAGGCAGCAGTGAGATGGGCAGGAATTGCCAAGGGCAGAGGGTGGTGTGTGCCAGAGACCAGTCTCATGAATGCCCACATGCTGGGCAAGTGCTTGGGTGAACCTCACACAGCTCTGTCAGCCCTATTGGCTGGAACCCAGAAGATGTGGGGAGCTTGAATAAGGTGGTCAGTCCCAGAGGCTCCTCTGAACAGGAATGTCACAGAAAGATGGCAGCAGAGCTAGATGCATCCCAAAGTCAATTCCAGGATGGGGCCAGATTGGAGCGGGCTCAGGGCTGGGTGGCTGAGCCTGCCCAGGATTGGCACTCCTGTGAGGCCACAGTGCTCCGTGACATGGTGTGAAAGCATGGACTCAGGCCATCGTCCACTTCAGATCTAGAGAGAACAAGGCGATGCTCTGCCCCAGGACACAGACGGGCTAGTGGCACAGCCCGGGCCCCGTCTCCCCTCATCCTGCCTCACCGTCTCCAACTGGAGCTCAGTTCCATCTGTGTGTGCACCTCAACAGCAGAACAATGTGACACAGGGGGACCCCACCTTGAGTGCTGGCTGCGCCACTTGCTCACTGTATGCCCTCACTGAGAATTCGGTTTTTCATGCAGTGATGGGGACAGGAAAGGCCGCCCTGTGGCTGCTGTTTCTTAAGTGGATCATTTTGGTTTTAGGTCTTCAGAGGTGGCTGCTCTCTGTCTTTCAGCTCAGGGGGCCTCCTCCAAGAAGCTGCCCTGAAACCTCTTCCCTTAGGCTTGCCTGGGGGCTCCTTCCACAGCCACCTAGCCCTGGCCTTCTGTGGTCGCAGCCCTGGCTTTCCTCTGTGAGTATCTGCCTCTGCAGATGAGGATGGAGAGCCAGGTCCTAGTGCCTAGGCCACCAGTGTGTCCAGGGAGGGCCTCCTCGCTTTCTCAGGGATGGTGGTGGTAGTTAGAATGAGTCCAGGCTCTGCAGTAAGCTAGACCCCCACCGTGAGCCCTGAAGCTGGACCCCACCAGCTCTGTGACTTGACGTTGAATTTCCTGCTCCATCACAGCAGGAATGAGTGGCAACAGAGACTCACAAGGCCCCATGCTCAGCAGCAGCCCTGCATGCGTCCTGGGTGCTGATCCGGGCATGCTGGTGCAATGGAAAGGCAGGAGGATCAGAGTCAGACACCCACGGGCCAGATGCCAGCCTTCCTGCTAATTATGTGCCTGATTGTGCATCTAATCATGTAATTATTGCTTAATTATGCATCTAATTGTATAATTATGTACCGATAACCTAATTATGTGCCTAATTATGTAATTATGTGCAAAATATGTGTTAATATTGGGCCAGTCTCTTCATCTCAGGGAGCCTCAGTTTCCACATCTGTAAAGTTGGTCTGGTGCTGATGGAACTGCCGAGAGTGTTACAGCGGGTGCTGGTGACGTGCTCCTGCACTCAGAGGCTCCCCAGCTCTGCCTCTCAAGCCCTCGGTCAGTGAGCTTTCTTCTCCCTCTAACTCCATTCTGAGGCTGAATGTCCCCACTCACATGTGCTGACGAAGCCCGACTCTGTTGTGGATTTGCTCATTCTCTCTGCTGGTGCTGCCATACCCATTGGCATCGCTGCAGGCCTGCTATGTGCCAGGTGCCCAGCCTTCCTCACAGGACCGCTGGGAGCCTCAGAAAGCAGCCCAATAGTGGGAGCTGGCCTGTTGCTGTGGGGCCCCCTGCAGAGCACATACTTGCACAGAACAGCCAGGCCGATGGAGGGCTGTGGTGAGTGTGATGGATCAAGACGGGAGCAAGACTCTGGAGTCACATCGGCACAGATGCGCAGACAAGGCTCCTGGGAGGCCACAGCGTGGACTGGCTACCCACGCTGACTCTGCTTCTTCCCTGACCACTCAGCCTTGGCCTGCTATTCTCACCTCCTAGATGAAATTTACTAAGATACCTGCTCATTGGACTGTCTCTACTTCCTGACGGCAGACCCCCGTTCCTTGGACTCTTTCAAAGTCACCAAGGTCAGCTCAAATCCTACAACCAGCCCTCTGGACTCCCTTGCATCACCGTGACCTGGGGTTTGCAGCGGCTGAAGCCTCCCTTACTGCAGCAAGCAATGCACCCTGCCCTGCTGTGCTTCTGGAGGACGTGCAACGAAGAGGACCAAATATGCTGGAAATCAAAGTGCAGCCGACTTGTAATGACCTTTACCTGCTACAGAGCATGATTAGCAGATAAGCAAACCTGGAGCGACAATGTTAATCATGTTTTTATTCACTCTCCACTCAGCAGCAATAAAAAATTCTACTGCGGTACCCACCACACCCATGGAGACATTCCCAGCAGCCTACATCTGGCCTTCAATTACCCTTTATTATTTATTTCATCCCCAAAATATTTTTTTTTAATTTTTTTATTTTTTGAGACAGAGTCTCGTTCCGTAGCCAGGCGCCAGGCTGGAGTGCAGTGGCGCAATCTCGGCTCACTGCAACCTCCGCCTCCTGGGTTCGAGCAATTCTCCTGCCTCAGCCTCCTGAGCAGCTGGGATTACAGGCATGCGCCACCACACCCAGCTAATTTTTTATATTTTTAGTAGAGACGGGGTTTCAGCATGTTGACCAGGATGGTCTCAATCTCCTGACCTTGTGATCCGCCCGCCTCGGCCTCCCAAAGTGCTGGGATTACAGGCATGAGCCACTGCGCCCGGCCCCCAAAATATTTTGACTCCTATGCCTGCCATCCTAGAGCAGAGGGAGGCATTAGCCAATAAACAGAGAAACATACAAATCTGTCAACAGATGAATTACAAAGGAATACAATTACATGCAAAATGCGTTTGCTTTTAAAAAGCATTCATACATAAATTAGTCTGTCAGAAAGTGTAGGCAGCTAATTGCAGAAAAAATTGGGTCCTACAATAATATCATCTACACATAGTCACTTCTTGCAAAGCAGGAGTGATTGGGCACATTATTAATTGAACAGAAGTCAAACTGTATTCATTAAATTGCTTCTTTTGAGGGAAGAAGCCTATTAGAATACATTTTATAACATGCTTACTCCTTTTTATAACTTAATATAAGTATTTAACTCTTGTTTGCAGACCAACTAATGATTTTGCCATTTCTGGCCTAAAATGAAAAACAAAAAAGAAACTGCAATAAGCATAGATGGTTAGAGCAGAGCTGAGGACAACCTGGGGCTCAGGTTTCTCTGTGGCCAGTTGGAGGCCTGACCTGGGCTGGAGCAGCTGCCCAGTGGCCACAGTGAATTACAGGCTGCCGAGCCCTGACGCAGCCCCGGAAAAGGGAGCTGACTCCATTAGAACAATGGGGTGAGATGTGTGCAGATCAGCAAGCTACACTCCTCTCCAGGGCTGTGAATTAGCAATGCTGTGCCGGTCTGACTGGTCTCTGTGCTGTGGACTCCCTGAAGCCTGGGGTAAGTCTTCTCATTCTATGTTGGGCACATAGTGAGAGCAATTTAGTGTGTGTCGCATTCATGTTCACCGGCAGGATCAGTCCATAAAAAGCTTTACTGTAGTGTCCAGCGTGAAATGCGGGCTGCTTCATGCTTTGGTCAGAGGCACAGGGTGTCTAGGGTGGTCTCATGAGGCAAAGCTGTGGCCAATAAGGAATCCACGTGTCAGTGTTTTACATTTTCTAAGCACTTTGTGTCTTTGCACTTTGATCCTCTGTGGACAAACCCCCCCCCTTTTTTTTAGGGTATTTTCCCCAGAGGCAGGCTGAGATTTGTTTGCTCAGCAGCCTTCTTCAGCCCTGGGAAATGATGGGCAGAGCCTCTGATTGGCTGGCCTTGGTGTTGTTCAGTGGGCAGGGGCCTTTCTGTTCATCTCTATGTCTCTAGGGACGATTGTAGGGTGGGAGATGGCATTCCCAGGAGAAGGCATCACGTAAACAACAGTGCAGAGATAGGAACAGCTGAGTGGAGTGAGGATACAAGCATGACAGGGGTCTGCAGTATAACGTTTGGAGGTAAGGATGGGAACTTTGCAAGGAAGAAGGCTGGAGGGCTCAGCTGGAGCACTTTAAGAATTAGGGAGCTGAACAGGCTAGACCCAGCAGGAGACTGGGGGCCAGGTGGACACACGCAGAGATGGCAGGCAAGGAAGCAGATGCTGCAAGATGAGCCCTTGCATCTGGGAGCAGTTGAGAGTCTGTCAGGGTGGGGCTCTATGTGCACTCCCATCCCGGCAAGGCCTGGGTCTGGTCCTGCGTCTGCAATTCCTTCCCTCTGAGAGCCATGCCTGGGGCAAGTTCTTCCTTTTGTGAACTGGAAATTGTGTTGACGAGTTCTGGCCCAGCAGTGTTTAAAAGTTTATAAAAATGGTTTATAAAATGAATCAGATAACTCGTTGGGTTTTAGGCCAGGGTGTTATTGTTCTCTGAGAATGGCAACCACCCTCTGTGTTTTATGATATCTTAGCCATAAAGCACACCCTGGAAAGTCTTTGAGGAGATTGCTGAGCTGGCAGAACAGCCTCTCTGTGGATGAAAAGATCAGCTATTATTAAAATGAACCTATTAACCAAGATGCTTTATAAACTCCAGATGATCTCTTTTCTATTATCCTCTAAGAAGATTAACATTTTTAGTGGTTTTTTTTAATGAAGTTTTGGGGAAAGACAAATAACCCAAGGTTAAACTGAAGCACCTCTTCCTGTCCTGTCAATTTCCTTTTCTTTTTTTCAGCCTGTAGTCAGAAAAAAGGAGCTCATGAATACATAAACAGTAATATTTTCCTAGTCTCACCAATGCTGGAAAATATTTCCTATGGTAGAGTCATTTATGCATTTAAAAAATATTTGAGGCCAGGCATGGTGGCTCACACCTGTAATCCTAGCACTTTGGGAGGCTGAGGCAGGTGGATCACCTGAAGTCAAGAGTTTGAGGCCTGCCTGGCCAACATGGTGAAACCTCATCTCTACTACAAATACAAAAATTAGTCAGGCGGGTATGGTGGTGGGTGCCTGTAATCCCAGCTACTTAGGAGGCTGAGGTAAAAGAATCACTTGAACCCAGGAGGCGGAGATTGCAGTGAGCTGAGATTGTGCCATTGCACTCCAGCCTTGGCAACAGAGCAAAAACTGTCTCAAAAAATAAAAAAAATAAAAATATTTGATGAGTGACTATTATGGATCAGGTAAAGGAAATCAGAAATGTGGGGTGGCATGTTCATGGATTAGAATAATTAATGTTGTTAAAAATGTCGATAGTACCCAAAGCAGTCTATAGACTGCTTTGGGTACTATGCAATGCCTACCAAAATCCAAATAACATATATCACAGAAACAGAAAAAAATCCTAAAATTCATATGAGACCACAAAAGACCCCAAATGGCTAAAGCTATCTTGAGCAAAAAGAACAAAGATGGAGGAATCACATTGACTTCAAAATATACTACAAAGCTGTAGTAATCAAGACAGTATAGTACTAGCATCAAAACAGACACATAGAGCAGTGGAACAGAATGGAGAACTCATATAAGCCTATGAATTTATGGTCAATTAATTTTTTGACAAAGTGTTAAAAACACACAATGGGAAAATAGTTTCTTCAATTAAGGGTGTTGATATCCATCTACATCTGGATATCCACATGTAGAAGAATGGAATTGGACCCTTATCTGACACCATATACAGAAATCAACTCAAAATGGAATAAAGGTTTAACGTAAGATCCAAAATTCTAAAACTACTAGAAGAAAACATGGGGAAAAATCTCTAAGACATTGATCTGGACAATGGTTTTTTGAGTAATATCTTAAAAGTACAAGCAATAAAACCAAACATAGACAAATGGGATATCATGAAACTAAAAAGCTTCTGCCCAGAAAGGAAATAATAGAGTGGAAAGACAACCTACAGAACAGAAGAAAATATTTGCAAACCATACATCTGATAAGGGGCTAGTATTAAAAATATAAAAGAAACTCAAACAACTCAATCACATACACACAAATCCAATTAAAAAAATGAGCAAAGGACTGGAACAGGTATTTCTGAAAAGAAAACATTAATGGTTAACAGACATGTGAAAAAATGCCCAGCATCACTATTGCAAAAATGTGTTAAGTTAAATTAATGCAAATTAAAGCCACAATGAGATATCACCTCATGGGTGTTAGAAGGGCTGCTAACAAAAGGTGAAAGATAATAAGTTTTGGCAAGAATGCAGACAAAATGGATGTTTCTCATTGCACATTGTTGCACACTGTTGGTAGGACTGTAGATTAGTATATAGTTTGAAAGTTCCTTAAAAAACTAAAATTAGAGTTACTATGTGATCCAGCAATCTCACCTCTGGGTGCATATTCAAAGGAATTGGAATCAGCATGTTGGAGAGATACCTGCATTCTCATATTTATTGCAGCACTATTCACAATAGCTAAGATACAGAATCAGCCTAAGTGTCCATCAACAGATGAATGAATGAAGAAAATGTGGTGCATATGCACAATAGAATACTTTTTAGCCTTAGAAAACAAGAAAAATCTATCATTTGCAACAGTATGAACAAACCTGGAGGACATGCTGAGTGAAATAAGGCAGACCTAGAAAGATGAATACTCATATGTAGAATCTAAAGTAGTCTGACTTGTTGAAGTAGAGAGTAGAATGGTGGTTCTGCCTCAGAGGCTAGGTGAAGAAGGATTGGGAAGATGGTGGTCAGAGTGCAAAGTTCAGTTAGTCAGAAACAATCAGTTTTAGTAATCTATTGTATACCATGGTAACTATAGTTAATAATAATGTAGTTTATACTTGAAAATGGCTAAGAAAGTAGATTTTAAGTGTTCTCACCACAAAAAACCATATGTAGGTGAAGTGATAGATATTTTAGTTAACTTGATTTAATCATCCCACAGTGTATACATATATCAAAACATAACATTGTACCCCTCACATATATAGAATTTATTTGTTAATTAAAAATATGAGATGGGTATGTTGCAATTTTAAATGGCATAGATGGGATTGGTCTCATGAATGAAGTTATATTTGAGCAAAGAGTTGAAAGAAGTAAGGGGCATAACCATGACTAGATGTCTGCCAGTTTTGGTTGGGTTTTGATTCACTGATTTATTGTACATTTTTCTGCTTCTTTATCTGCCTTGTAATTTTTTTTTTTTGAGACAGAGTCTTACTCTGTCACCCAAGTTGGAGTGAAGTGGTGTGATCTCAGGTCACTGTAACTTCCACCTACTGAGTTCAAGTGATTCTTGTGCCTTAGCTTCCCAAGTAGCTGGGATTACAGGCACATGCCACCACACTCAGTTAATTTTTGTAATTTTAGTAGAGACAGGGTTTTGCCATGTTGGCCAAGCTGGTCTTGAATACTTGACCTCAAGTATTTGGCCCATCTTGGCCTCCCAAACTGCTGGGATTACAGGCGTGAACCACCACACCTAGCCTGTCTTGTAATTTTTGATTGGATGTCAGACATTGTGAATTTTGCCTTGTTGGGTGTTGGATGGTTTGAACTCCTACTCCTTCTTGAACTTTTTGGTGGGAAGTAGTTAAATAACTTGGAAACAGTTTGACCCTTTTAATTGTAAGATTTGTTAGATAGAACTGGTAAAGTTCTCAGTCTAGGGTTTGTTGTGCCACACCGCTGAAGGAAGACCCTTTCTCGTAGTTCACCCGATGTCCCGTGAACCAGTCTGACTGGTGGGACTAGGCAATATTTCTGGTCCTATACGAGCACTGGGCATTGTAACCTTATCTTTCAGGTGGTTATCCGCTGGCCCTTGGTAGTTTCCTTACCTGTGTGTGCTGATCAGTACTCCATGAATAGTCAAGAGGAGCCCTCTGCAAGTCTCCAGAGCTCTCTCTCTCCTCCCTGGTACTCCTTCCTCAGGACAAACCAGTCTCCCCTCTCTCTCACATCAGGGCACCTGCAGGCTCTGTCTGGGTCCTCCTTTTGTGTGGTCTGAAAGCTCTCTCCAGGGAGCAAGCTGGGACAGCTGTGTAGTTTCTCTTATATGCTTTCCACCCATCAGGGACCCTAGGCCTTGTTGCTTGATGTACAGTGTCTTTAAAACTGTTGTTTCATATATATGTTCTCTCTATATTTTTTTTTATTTGTTTCAGGCAGAGGATACATCTGGTCTTTGTTGCTTCATCTTAACTAGAGGCAGGCATCTCTTGTTAATCCTGCTTTATAGACTGGGGAGCTGAGACTCAAAGATTCTAAATAGCTGCCTAATCTGGTTGATGTGGGAACCAAGATTCATGCTCCATGTTTTTTTCTGGCATACCCCGTCACACTGTCTTGGACTTCGTTACTTAAATTCTTTAAACTTCAGCTTTTTCCCTTTCAAATGGTGTAATGATGAGATGCATGTGGATAGGAGAGAGTGATACAGCCTGATGCCTGTCTCAGTCACCACTCACTTCCTGCCTCATAGCTGATTGTTCAACACAAGTGAAGTTCTTAGAGCCATGATGAGGTGTGCAATGCCAGGTGGCATGTGGGGAAGTGCACCCAAGGGAACTGCTGTTTTTTTCTTCAAGAGCCCAAGAGCTTGGCAGGGAGATGCCTGAAAGGATCACTTCCTGTACCTTCTCCAGGTTGTACTCTCAATACATATGAATCACTAGTGAAAATCAATCCCAGGAAGGGATCCAAGATGGCCAAATAGGAACAGCTCTGGATTGCAGCTCCAAGTGAAAATGCAGAGGCTGCTGCAGGTGATCCCCAGGTAAGCAGGGTCTGGAGTGGACCTCCAGCAGTCCTACAGCAGGGGGGCCTAACTGTTAGAAGAAAAACTAAGAAACAGAAAGAAATAACTTCATCAGCAACAAAAAGGACGTCCACTCAGAGACCCCATCTGAAAGTCAACAACTACAAAGACCACACATAGATAAATCCACAAAGATGGGAAGAAACCAGTGCAAAAAGGATGAAAACACCGAAAATCAGAACGCCTCTCCTCTGCCAAAGGATCACAACACCTCACCAGCAAGGAAACGAGGCTGGATGGAGAATGAGTCTGATGAATTGACAGAAACAGGCTTCAGAAGGTGGGTAATAACAAACTTCTCTGAGTTAAAAGATCATGTTCTAACCCAATGCAAAGAAACTAAGAACTTTGAAAAAAAGGTTTGATGAAATGCTAAAGAGAATAAACAGCTTAGAGAGGAATATAAATGAATTGATGGAGCTGAAAAACACAACATGAGAACTTCACAAAGCATACACGAGTTTCAATAGCCTAATCAACCAAGCAGAAGAAAGGATATCAGCGATTGAAGATCAACTCAATGAAATAAAATGAGAAGGCAATATTAGAGAAAAAAGAGTAAAAAGAAATGAGCAAAGCCTCCAAGAAATATGGGATTATGTGAAAAGACCTAATCTACATTTGTTAGGTGTACCTGAATGTGACAGAGAGAATGAATCCAAGCTGGAAAACAGTCTTCAGGATACTATCCAGGAGAACTTCCCCAACCTAGCAAGGCAGGCCAACATTCAAGTCCTGGAAATACAGAGAAAACCACAAAGATATTCCTCAAGAAGAGCAACACCAAGGCACATAATCATCAAATTCACCAGGGTTGAAATGAAGGAGAAAATGCTAAGGGAAACCAGAGAGAAAGGTCGGGTTACCCAAAGGGAAGCCCACCAGACTCACAGTGGATCTTTCAACAGAAACGCTATAAGCCGGAAGAGAGTGGGGGCCAATATTCAACATCCTTAAAGAAAAGAACTTTCAACCTAGAATTTCATATCCAGCCAAACTAAGCTTCGTAAGTGAAGGAGAAATAAAATCCTTTATGAACAAGCAATTGCTGAGAGATTTCATCACCATCAGGCCTGCTTTACAAGAGCTCCTGAAAGAGGCACTAAACATAGAAAGGAACAACCAGTACCACCCACTCCAAAAACATACCAAATGGTAAAGAGCATCAACACAATGAAGAAACTGTGTCAACTAATGGGCAAAACAACCTGCTAGCATCAAAATGGCAGGATCAAATTCACACATAACAATATGAACCTTAAATGTAAATGGGCTAAATGCCATAATCAAAAACACAGACTGGCAAGTTGGATAAAAAGTCAAAACCCATTGGTGTGCTGTATCCAGGAAACCCATCTCACATGCAAGGATACACATAGGCTCAAAATAAAGGGATGGAGGAAGATCCAGCATGTAAATGGAGAGCAAAAAACAAAAAAGCAGGAGTTGCAATCCTAGTCTCTGATAAAATAGACTTTAAACCAACAAAGATCAAAAGAGACAAAGAAAGGCATTACATAATGGTAAAAGGATCAATGCAACAAGAAGAGCTAACGATCCTAAATATATACGTGCTCAACACAGGAGCACTCAGATACATAAAGCAAGTTCTTGAGGACCTACAAAGAGACTTAGACTCCCACACAATAATAGTGGGAGACTTTAATACTTCACTGTCAATATTAGAAAGATCAACAAGACAGAAAATTAACAAGGATATCCAGGACTTGAACTTAGACCTGGACCAAACAAACCTAATAGACATTTATAGAACTCTCCACCCCAAATCCGCAGAATATACATTTTTCTCAGGACCACATCATACCTACTCTAAAATGGATCACATAATTGGAAGTAAATCACTCCTTAGCAAATACAAAAGAATGGAAATCATAATAAACAGTCTCTCAGATCACAGTGCAATCAAATTAGAATTCAGAATTCAGAAACTAATCAGAACCACACAACTTCATGGAAACTGAACAACTGGCTCTTGAATGTTGACTGGATAAACAATAAAATGAAGGCAGAAATAAAGATGTTCTTTGAAACCAATTAGAATGAAGACACAATGTACCAGAATCCTGGGACACATTTAAAGCAGTGTCTAGAGGAAAATTTATAGCAATAAATGCCCACATGAGAAGCAAGGAAAGATCTAAAATCGATACCTTATCATCTAAATTGGAAGAGCTAGAGGAGCAAGATAAAAAAAAAAAAAAAAAAAAAAAAAAACAAAAAAACTCAAAAGCTAGCAGACGACAAGAAATAACTAAGATCAGAGCAGAACTGAAGGAAATAGAGACACAAAAAACTCTTCAAAAAATCAGTCAATCCAGGAGCTGGTTTTTCGAAAAGGTCAACAAAATAGATCACTAGCCAGATTAATAAAAAAGAAAAGAGATAATAATCAAATAGATGCAACAAAAAACGATAAAGGGGATATCACCACAGATTCCACAGAAATGCAAAGCACCATCAGAGATTACCACAAACAACTCTATGCACATAAACCAGTAAACCTGGAAGAAACGGATAAATTCCTGGACACTTGCACCCTCCCAAGCCTAAACCAGGACGAAGTCAAAGCCTTGAATAGACCAATAACAAGGGCTGAAGTTGAGGCAGCAATTAATAGCTTACCAACCAAAAAAAGCCCAGGTCCAGATGGGTTCACAGTCGAATTCTACCAGACATACAAAGAAGAGCTGGTACCACACCTTCAGAAACTATTCCAAAACAATGCAAAAAGAGGGAATCCTCCCCAAATCTTTTTATGAGACCAACATTATCCTGATACCAAAACCTAGCAGAGACTCAGCAAGAATAGAAAACTTCAGGCCAATATCCATGATGAACATAGATGCAAAAATCGTCAATAAAATACTGGCAAACCGATTGCAACAGCACATCAAAAAGCTTATCCATCACAACCAAGTAGGCTTCATCTCGGGGATGCAAGGCTGGTTCAACATATGCGAGTCTATAAATGTAATTCACCACATAAACAGAATCAAAGACAAAAACCACATGATTATCTCAATAGATGCAGAGAAGGCCTTTGACAAAATTCAACAGCGCTTTATGCTAAAAACTCTCAATAAACTAGGTATCAATGGAATGTATCTCAAAATAATAAAAGCTATTTATGACAAACCCACAGCCAATATCATACTGAATGGGCAAAACTGGAAACATTCCTGGTACTAGACAAGGATGCCCACTCTCAACAATCCTATTGAATATAGTATTGGAAGTTCTAGCCAGAGAAATCAGGCAAGAAAAAGAAATAAAGGATATTTAGTTAGGAAAGGAGGAAGTCAAATGGTCTCCATTTGCTGAAGATGTGATTGTATATTTAGAAAACCCTATTGTCTCATTCCAAAATCTCCTTAAACTGATAAGCAACTTCAGCAAAGTCTCAGGATAGAAAATCAATGTGCAAAAATCACAAGCATTCCTATACACCAATAACAGACTTAAAGAGAGCCAAATCAAGAACTATCTGCCATTCACAATTGCTACAAAGAGTATAAAATACCTAGGAATATAATTAACAAAGGATGTAAAGGACCTCTTCAAGGAGAACTACAAACCACTGCTCAACAAAATAAGAGAGGACACAAACTGATAGAGAAACATTCTATGCTCATGGATAGGAAGAATCAATATCATGGAAATGGCCATACTGCCCAGAATAATTTATAGATTTAATGCTATCCCCATCAATCAACCAACGACCTTCTTCACAGAACTGGAAAAAACCACCTTAACCTTCAAATGGAACCAAAAGAGAGCCCGCATAGCCAAGTCAATTCTAAGCAAAAAGAACAAAGCCAGAGGCATCATGTTACCTGACTTCAAACTATACCACAAGGCTACAGTAATCAAAACAGCATGGCATTGGTACCAAAACAGAGATATAGACCAATGGCACAGAACACAGTCCTCAGAGGCAATGCCACACATCTACAATCATCTGATCTTTGAAAAACCTGACAAGAACAAGCAATAGGGAAAAGATTCCCTGTTTAATAAATGATGTTGGGAAAACTGGCTAGCCATGTGCAGAAAGCAGAAACAGGACCCCTTCCTGACACCTTACACTAAAATTAACTCCAGATGGATTAATGACTTAAACATAAGACCGAACACCATAAAAACCTTAGAAGAAAACGTAGGCAAAACCATTCAGGACATAGGCATAGGCAAGGACTTCATGACTAAAACACCAAAAGCAATGGCAACAAAAGCCAAGATAGACAAATGGGATCTAATTAAACTCCAGAGCTTCTGTACAGCAAAAAAAACCATCATTAGAGTGAACTGGCAACCAACAGAATGGGAAAAAAATTTTGCAATCTACCCACCTGACAAAGGACTAATATCCAGAATCTACGAAGAACTTAAACAGATATACAAGAAAACAACCAAATAACCCCATTCAAAAGTGGGCAAAGGATATGAACAGACACTTTACAAAAGAAGACATTAATGAGACCAACAAACATATGAAAAAATGCTCATCTTCACAGGTCGTTAGAGAAATGCTAACCAAAACCACGTTGAGATACCATCTCATGCCAGTTAGAATGGCGATCATTAAAAAATCGGGAGACAACAAATGCTGGAGAGGATGTGGAGAAATAGCAACACTCCTTCACAGTTAGTGGGAGTGTAAATTAGTTCAACCATTGTGGAAGACAATGTGGCAATTTCTCAAGGATCTAGAAATAGAAATTCTGTTTGACCCAGCAGTCCCATTACTGGGTTTATACCCAAAAGACTATAAATCGTTCTACTATAAAGGCACATGCACACGTATGTTCACTGCAGGACTGTTTACAATAGCAAAGACTTGGAACCAACCCAAATGCCCATCAATGGTAGTCTAGACAAAGAAAATGTGGTACATATACACCATGGAATACTAGGCAGCCAAAAAAAAAAATGATGAGTTCATGTCCTTTGTAGGGACTTGGATGAATCTGCAAACCATCATTCTCAGCAAACTGACGCAAGAACAGAAAACCAAACACCACATGTTCTCACTCATAAGTAGGTGTTGAACAATGAGAACATGTGGACTCAGGGAGAGGTGCATCACACACTGGGGTCAGTTGCAGGGAGGTAAGGGAGGGACAGTGGGGCGTGGGGAGGGTGGGGAGGGATAATATGGGGAGAAATGCCGGATATAGTATATACCTAAAGTAAAATTAAAAAATAAAAGAAAATAAAAAAAGAAAAATATCAATTAAAAAAAGAATACTTGTGTTATGAGGAAGCCTGGACAGATAAGCACAGGGGAGCTGAGCATATTTCAGGAGTGGGAGAAAAATCTTGCTGAATGTGACTTAAACCTAGAACCTCAGATCTCATAGCCCAGAAGGAAGTTAGTTGTGAGAGCTCCCACAGCAAAGCGGGTTTTCCTACCATCTCTCATCTCTCTTCTCTGAAACATCTCCTATGTGTCAGTTATCTGGCCAGGTGCTCCTTGCATAATATCTTACTGAATTCTAATCGCAGCCTTGCAAGGTCAGGTTCGGGAGGGGGCATGGCTTGAGCAGCTCACAGAGCTGGGGCAAGAACTTGGGCTGGTTTGACTCCAGACTCTGCTGTTTTAGGGGAGAGTGGTGCCTGATCACTGCATGTGTCCGCTGGAAGGGGGCAGGTGGCTGCAGGCAGTGTCTTCAGGGCATGAATGGGAAGGTAAGGAAATTAGGGGCTGACCAGGAAATGCACAAGATACCGCATTGAAGATGATGCCAGGAATGTCTGGTGATTGGCGGTAACACCTGAGAACTTGTAAACCAGTCCTCACTGAGAACGTAAGTTCTCGAATGTAGGTAATGTCATTGTCACCTTTTGGTAGCAAGGTTAAAATGAGTTGTCTGTCAGTTGTGTAAGATTTGTGTTATCTCTTCTTAGGTATTTAATATAATTTATTTTTAAAGCAATTTGGACCTAGAGATCTCTTTGTGGGAAAAGTTTTAGTTAATAATTCAAATTTTAGGAGATATTTTCCTATAAAGATTTTCTTTTTGCATCAGTTTTTGGTAAGTTGTGTTTTTCAAGGAATTTGTTCATTTTGTTTAATTTTCATAGGTGGTGCCATAAAATTATAACATTCTTTTAATATCTTTTAAAAGTTTGTATGATCTACCCTTATGTTTCCTTTTTAATTTCTCCTATTAGTTAATTGTAATGTCCTTTTAAAATTTCTTCACAGGTCTAGTTGGTTTAGATTTTTAAACAGCCAATATTTGATAATGTTGATTTTTTTGGTATTGTGTTTTGTTTTCTTTTTCTTTAATTTCTATTCTTAACATTATTGCTTCTACTACAAGCAAGAGTGGGGGGCGGCCATGGCAGCAGCAGGCAGTGCTTCTGTGGCTTCTAAAGTGTCCCACAGGCAGCCTGGCTTTGAACTTTGAAGAACACAGAAATGTTGCAACATGCTGCCATCTCCTCTGCACCCAGCCCCCTGAGTAAGGAGAGGAAATACTTCTGCAGTTCTTTTTGTAGTTACTATTATTTTGTATCTTCCCTCTAGGTTAAAAATAAGTTGAGATTTAAATCATTTTGAGAAGTCGAAAGCTTTACTGTTGTTTTTCTTTTGTAAAGTGCATAAATCATTCTGTTTTCCAATGGGGTTTAATATTTTACTCCAGAAGCTAATTTCAGGGCTCCAGAAAAGCAATTTGTTTTAGAAACGTAGGCTGCTTGGTCAGATCTCCTGGTGTGCTTTGAGCTCGGAGGCAGGCTGAGCTCACCTGCAGAGCCTGGTGGGGCTGCGTGCTCCTTCCTCCTGGGCAGACAGTGCCATCTTGGGTCACCACCATTCACAGTATGGGCTTCTGATGGCATCAGTCCTTGGCACGGGCTGTTTCCAAGGAGGTAAAGACAGAGCAGAGGTCACGCCACCTCAAAAATGCCGTAGCCATTCTTTGGAGTAATTTTACGTCTGTCAGCTCTAATGAAGATTTTGGGGTCTGTATTTTATGTACCATTGTTTTTAATTTTATTTTTCTGGAATTGCATATTTATTATATTTTGCTAAAGTATCAGTCTGCAATATAGCGGAGTGAATGAAATGAGTCTCTCTCCAGATATCATGGGGAGCCCTGATCTGGACTTGGGAGGCGGATGCAGCCAGGGGCCGGCCTCTTTGTGGTTAGACACAGTTATTGAGCTCCGGGGTGTGGTGGGACTCTCCTCATGGAGGGGGCTCTTTGCTCCTGTGGAGAAGAGCATTTCGGTTGGGTGTGAGGCAGTGGTGCCTGCAGGAGACTTGGTCCAGGACAGAGGTGCAGAGGGTGCGGGGAGCCTGTGGCTGTGGAAGGGGTGGGCATTACTGTGGATACTGAGATGGAGCTGAGACCCCCAAGACACACACGTTCTGGATGAATTGAGGGGCTTCCCTGTTAGCCAAATTTTGGGGCTGTGAGGAAGCCCAGTACTCATCTCCCTTCTCCACATCCCAAGCTCTGAATTAACTCAGGGAAAGGCAAGTAGTGGAATTGTGGATGCTAACATATTTCTGGTAAAAACTGAGTTTCCTAATACAAAAATCTCATCTTCAGGGGACTCAGTGAGTGGTATGTGCTGGATGTGCACCAGCTTCCTCAGACGTTGGCCCCCCGTAGGTGAGCGCAGCCTGGCGGAGCGCCCAGAGGGTGGGCCAGAGCCCTCTTGCTCTCCTGCCCACACAGTAGGATGGCCTCTCCTCTCCCCACGGGACAAGTGACTGAAGGAGGGCCGGCCAGGGGTCAATGCCAGCGAAGGGAGTCCCTCCACAAGGAAGCAACTCTAAGGGTGGGGAGCACAGTTCCCCACCACACACATGCTGAGGTGCTTCAGTCTCATGAAAATAACACGTTTCCCTCAAGCGTTTTCTCCGCATTCCATTTCGTGCATGTTTCTCCTGCCATTTCGGCTGTCTCCTCGCTGAGATGTTCATTCATGGTGCAGGTGCTCTGAAGCGTGCAGTTAATTCAACGTAAAAACCGAACAGAAGGTTACAAAGTAGTTAGGTCTCCTTTTTCCCGGAAGACAGCAACCACAGGGAATTGGTTGTACAAAAGTGATTGCAAAGCGAGAAATTCGAGAGCTTGAGATTTCATGCATTCTTCAATTCCCAGTGACGTCCTGTGGTATTTTCTAGTTTCAACGAGGCTGCAGAATACACCTTTCCTGTGGCACGGGGCACTCACATGCGGGCAGCTGTGGCCACAGGACACCCACTAGACTGTGTTGCCAGGTGGATGCCAGCGCCTCCCAGTCTGTAGCACGGAGGCCGCCCGGCGCTGGGCTCTCAGTGTGTGGCTGGTGGATGGATGAGCGAGTGTCGACTTTCTCACAGGCCCCCTCACCCCTGGGCAAGGTGAACCAGTGCTTACACACGGTGGCTTTACCAAACTAGGCCAGGGAACCACTTTCCTTAGGATTCTGGGCAAGGACCTGGTGTGTGTGGCCCATCTCTCTGGGAGATGCGAATGTTAGGACATAGGCTTTAGGCATCATCCCTGCTCGCTTCTCCTTGTAAGGAGGAAGCTGGGCTGCCTGGGGAGAGGCCTGGAGCTCCTGCCCAGCAGCCCTCTCCTCTTGCCTTCAGAATCCCATGTTAGACATCCTGGATTGATCCTTCCATTTTATTTTCTTTCTCTGAATTTATAAACAACAGAAATATATTCCCCACAGTTGTGGAGGCTGGAAGTCCAGCATCGAGAGGCTGGCAGGGTGAGTGTCAGGCGAGGGCCACTCTCTGCTCCCAAGGTGGCTCCTTGAATGCTGTGTGCTCCAGCGGGGAGGGCGGTTTCCTTGTGCTTCCTTACCTCAGTTCTCCTTTCCTGTAGATCCGCTTAGCTTTGCTTTTAAACAAAGTTTCATCATATTTTCATCTCCGAGAGTGTTTCTGTGTCTCCCGTTTTCCTGATCGCCACTCCCTCCTTCCTTTGAAGGTGGCCATCACCCGGGCTTCTGACACCACGGCTGTGCCTCTTTCTGAGATTCACAGAGCCACACAGCACACAGTCTTGCGCCTGGCTCCTGTCACTGGAGATTTGTTTGTGAGGCTGGTCTGTGTTGCTGCTGTGGTAGTCTCCTCATCCTCCTTGCTTCATCTCATTCCATCCCCCACATCATTTCTCTCCATTTCCCCACTGCTGGGCACCTGGGAGTGATAGAGTGGTAGACGTTCTCATGCACACCGCTGAGGATGGTGTAGATGGGGTGACAGTCCCCAGTGCGAGGAACGCTGATGCCTGGGAGCGTGCCACAGTGCACACAGCATGCAGCTGCTCTCAGTGAGGAGCATTACTTCACTGCGGCCACAGCACGGGGTGAGCTCTCCCTGGGAGGCTGCATCTCACTGAGACACACGCTTCTCTACTGAATGCTTTTCAGCGGCTTCTTGTTGCTCTCAGGATGAGATCAGCACACGGAGCCTCTCATGGACTCACACTGCCTTGTTCTCACACTCCATCTGGCTGCAGTGAATAACTTGCTGTCGTCCAAAGTCACAGTGTTCTCTGAAGCCCATGTCAGTTCAGAGTGCACTGGGGGCAGGCAGTGTGGCCATTCAAATGATGCCTCTGAGGTCAGGCCCCTTAAATGTCTTCACTTCCCCTCACTCCCCGGAGCTCTCTGTGTAAGGCGCTGCCTGCATGTCCTGCTCCTGGAGGCTGCACAGGCAGGTGGGCTGTGTGGGTCTGATGAGGCATCCTGGGCAGCTGTCCCCCCACCGGGGCTGAGTCCAGGACCCAGGGTGGCCCAGTGCAAAATGGGCAGGGTGTCACCGGGTCCTGCTTTGGAGCTGCAGGGTTTCTGTCCTCTGGGCTCCTTTGGAAGGAGGGCTCCAGGCTCGTGCCTGCTGAGACAAAGACTAGAAAAGTGGATTGGAGGCAAAACAGTTGCCCAGCAGCCTGGGACCCACGGGATTGTTAAAGTGAGTGGGAGGAGGCGCCGTCCTCCTCTCCAGTGTGACTCAGGAAGAAATCCCGCCCTGCTGCCGGGCTCCACGGCTCTCCAGACCCTCCTGCAAATATTCCCAGCCATGAAGGTGAGCCCATGCTTGTTGTGGGATTGGCGGGACTGCGACCAGCTAGGGAACCGCACAGCAGTGTCAGGAGAAGGGGGTGATGGCCAGCCCTGTCCAGGAAGGAAAGAAGGCAGTGGGACATCAGGGGAGAGATTTGTAGGGCTCTGGGGTGGGTGAAAGGGAACACCCCAAGCAGGCTGCCCTCACCCTGTGCTTGACAGCAGGCACACAGCCCACCCCGAGGAGGAAAGCTCAGAGCACACCTGCCTTCCTGCGAGCATAGCCATGACATCGTGTCTGGGGCCGCTGCAGAAAACCGCCACACACCGGTGGCTTCAAACAACAGAGATTCATTCTCTCACAGCTCTGGACATCGAAGCCTGAGATCAGTCATCACTGGACCCAATTCAAGGTGTCGGCAGGACCTATGCCCTCCAGAAGCTCTGGGGAGAAGTCCTTCTTGCCAGTTCTGGCTTCCGGGAGCTGCCGTCGTCCCCTGGCTGTGGCCCTGTGTCCCTCCAGTTTTTGCCTCCCCCAGTAGGGGCTTGGGATTGCACTGCACCCACCAGGAAAATCCGGGGTGATGCCCTGTCCCCAAAGAGCCTTACTGCCCTATAGGGTGTACTGGTCAGGGCCCTCCAGGGAGACAGAACAGAATAGGTATGTTCATACAGGTGTACACACAGAGAGAGGGAGAGGTGTGGAGGGGAGAGTGGAAGAGAGGGGTTCCTCTTAAGGAACTGGAATCTCAGGGCTTCTCCGATGCACCCTCCAAGCACGGAAAGTGCCCCTGTGTGCTTGAGCTCGCCACCCTGGTGCCCACCACAGGGCCTGGCATGACCAGCACTGGGTACCATCTGGGTGGAAGAAGATGGAGTGACGGGTGGGCGGGGCTGCCCAGAGAGCACACTCAGACCTCCTCTAAGTGTGTGCTTCCACAGGGTGGAGTGGGGTTGGCCATGGTGTCCATTATGGAGGCTGGCAAGTCTGAAACCATGCAAGGAGGGGAGGCAGGCTGGAGTCCCAGCTGGAGCGGGAAGGCTGTCTGCTGGCAGGATTCTGCTGTCCTCAGGAGGAGGGAGTTGACTCTGACTCTTAGTCTTTGCTCTGAAAGCCTTCAACTAGTTGGATGAGGCCCACCCACACAATGGAGGGTGATGTACTTCACTCAGACCCTACTGATTTAAACATTAGTCTCAGCTAAGAAGCACCTCTGAAGATAGATCTAGACTGGTGTGTGACCAAGCAACTGGGCTCAATAACTTAGCCATCATATGGGGCGACATGGGTTGCGGGGATCAGGACGGGCTATCTCTCAGAGGCATTGCTCAGCTATACCCCAGCCCCTGAGCCATGTCCCTTCCCGGTCCTGGTGCTGTGCTTGCCCAGCCACTGTCCCCTCACCTAGATGGTCAGGTCCTTCCAAGGGTGGACGTGAAGACGGCTAGCTGCACCTCGTGGTATGGGAACACTGACTGAGCCAGACAATCTAATCCTGGTCCCAGCTCTGCTACCCACGGGCCATGTGGCCTTGGGCAAGTCACCTGGTTCTTCTGGGCCTCGGCTTGCTCATCTGGGAAGCAGGGACTGCTGCTATGGTAATCCTTGTAAGGATTAAATGAAAAGAGGCAGAGCTTTCTCTCCCCACCCCCACCCCCCCACCCCCAGTGCCTCCCAGCATGACAGCAAAGCCTCCTGTGGCCTGGTAACATCTGTGGATTGATAGGCACCTGCCTGGCCAGCCTGCCATTTCACTGTGGTGCGGTTGTGCTGACCTGGGGATTTTTATTATTTCCATTTTACTTAGTTGGAGAAGCAGTAAATTTATTTTAAGGTAATGATCTTGCTCTTTTCCTCTTGTTCCCATAAATTATGACTCAACAGGTCTTGCACAAACAGTGTGGTTTGATATCTCCCATTAATCTTTGCTATATTTTGTAAGCGAACTTCATGCAGTGAACTGGGTTTTAATTAAATCTTGAAATTTCCAGTATTTCACAACTCACTGTGGCATTGGACTATAAAGGGAGGAGGCCATATAATTTCATAGGCAGCAGCTCCCTTTACTACAAATATGCAAAGTAGAGCTTGCTTCCTTCAGAATTCTTGCTCTAGACTGTTTTATTTTCCCGGCAGTGCCGGCTGGATGTGCTTCTTTCAGAAATGAGCAGAGCATTTGGGAACTCCAGGGAAGCGAACCAAAATGCAAGATCTGTTGTCAAGGAGAAGGCTGTCATCTGTACAGAGCCCCGTCCAGGGACCCGTGACACCGTGGCCAACTCCACTTTGCCTGTGGAAGCACACACTTAGAGGAGGTCTGAGGGTGCTCTCTGGGCAGCCCTATGTGCCCACTCACCCGTCACTCCATCTCCCTCCACCCAGATGGTGCCCAGTGCTGGTCACTTCAGGCCCTGTGGTGGGCACTGAGGTGTTGTGGTCAAGCACACAGGGGTACTTTCCATGCCTGAAGGGTGGATTGGAGAAAGCTTGAGGTTCCAGGCTCTCAGGGCACCATTTGGCATCCAGAGGGTGGCATGGAGTGCATGTTGCTCATGTAAGTCGTGATTCCACTGTTCTGTGGCAGACAAACATCACAAACGCTTCATCTCATGGGACACTCTGCCCCATTGCCCAGGCCATGTGGTTTGTGCAAACCTGTGGTCAGGGCTCTGGTGGGCACAATCCATCCTGCCACAGCCCAAAGTGGGCCCACCTAGCCTGGCTGCTCCCTTTTGGGCTGAGCACCCAGCCACGTAACCTGCGAGGTGTTGGTGGCCTTCAGGAGGAGTCCTGTCAGCAGCTGCCGTCCTTCCATGGGCGCCGGCTGGGTTCACACAGGCAGGCACTTGTGTGTCATGCTGCTGAGCCCTTCCTGGCCCCAGGTAGCATTTCCCCTTCTCTTTCCCTCATGCCTCTGCTCCCTATGGGATGGTGTTAGGTGGGGGTCAGGAGGATGGCAACTTATGACCCACACTGTTCACACCAGTCAGTGCAGTGAGCGGGCCAGTAGAGAGCACTAATTACATGCAGAGGCTTCGGGCCAGACAGGCTGGTTCTCACCTCCCTGCTGTGAGACCCTGGGGCAGGGCCAGGGGCTTGACTTCTCTGAGCCTCTTGGCTTTTTTTTTTTTTTTTTTTAATCTGTGATGAGTATCCCTCTGTGGCAGAGGAGGGGATGCTCATCAGATATTATGTCTGCTCCCCACACTTCCCAGTCTTTTTGGGGCCAGGTTGGGACAGGTGACTTGTTCTGGCTAATGAGCTGTGAGGACTAGTGCTGTGTATCATCTCTGAGCAAAAGCGTCAGCAGCCAGTGTCCACCCTCCAGGGAGCTGCGCGTTCTGGTTGATTCAGCTCCAGCCAGTGGAGCTTCCTCCACCGGAAGCCCTGAAAGAGAGTAGACTTTGTATTGAAGCCACTGGAATCGGGAGCGTTGTCATCCTGGTGTCATGCACCAGTCCTGGCCATTCTGCCTTCTGCCACCATGCTGTATGTGAAACCCCAGGGAGGCCCACAGCAAACGCTGTGCTAAATGAATACACACGGCCTTACCTTGTTCGGGTAGCAGCGGACTAAGAGGACCTAGAATTAGTGGATTTCCTGAGGTGCCTCTCATCCGACCTCTGACATGTTCTAGAACATTCTGTACATTAAAAGCCCAAGGGGTTCAACAACTTTCTCAGGCCACGCACTAGAGAAGCACCTTATGTGTTGTCAATGACATTCCTCTCTCATCATTTAGCTGTTCTAGAAAGCATGCTAAGCACCTACTTTGTGCCATACACTGTGCTTAGGGCTTGGCCACAGTGAGCCCAGCTCCTGCTCTCAGCAAGCTGCCAGCAGTGGGCAGGAGCTGGGCAGAAGGGCTGGTGATAGCAGTGCTGGGGTGTCTGAGACCAGCCCGGCAACCCTGCTCCAAAGTGCCTACATGACTCTCCTTGTGCAGGTGTGATTTTGCATCAAACATTTATTAAGCACCTACTGTGTGCTAGCACTGTGCTAGGCTCCAGGGTCTCAGATTGCTGTGAGCTTAGTCCTGCCCACTAGAAGCGCTCAGCCAGGAAACAGAAGAGTATGAAATCGAACATTCTGATTGGCTGCGGTGGGTTCCTCCTTCTGCTTTGCAAATCCACCTGGCTCCACAGGTGCTCAGCGATGGAGTCGGAGCCACGCTGCATGGCCCCATCTCCCCCACAGGCCAGCGTCAGGGGTGGGCCTCGAGGTGCCCTGCCAGAACCCAGCCATCAGCGCCTGGCCCCTCCAGGGCTATGACAAGTGGGTGCATGGCTGGCCATCTTGGCCAAGTGGGGATAGTCCTGAGGGGCGTTCTGTGCTCCACAGGGCCCTGGTGCTTGTCCACAGCTATGCAGCCTGCCCGGCCCTGTTTCCTCCTTCCCGCCTGTGTTCTCCAGGCCTAGTGACCATGTCCTACCCAGGCTGCACAGAATGTGAGTGGTCCATCCTGCCTATGATCAGCCCCATCCCTCGGAGGTCACCAGACCCTCCCATCGTGTGGCGGGCCATTGCCTGCATTCCTGGACCCAGGTGCCTGCTGCAGCTATCGCACCGGAGGTCCCCTTGCCCCTGGGCTCCCACAGTTCCACATCTATTGGGAGCGAGTCTTTTCTAAGGTCCCAGCTGACCAGTCACAACCCTCTAGATCAAAATTGTCCTGCTGTCAGGTATTCTGTCTGCGCCCCACCATGTGCATGTGCGTGTGCGTATGTGTGGTGTATGTGTGACATGCTCAGACTCCGCTTCCTGGAACGAAGTCCCCAAGTCTTGGTCCCTGCTCTGCTGTAGCCCCGTCATTCCCTGAGTCTCGCAGGCCCCATCTGGCGTTAGGATTGGAGGGTCTCATGTCAGCCCTGAGACCCGCCATGCTGGGATGTGCTCCAGAGCTTCTCCTGGTGGTGAGGTCTTGCGGAACCAGGCCTGGGCTCGTTCACCTGGATGCCCAGTGGAAGGGCTGATGGTGGGCGAGGGCAGCCTGGAGGGGGCAGGTGGCGGCCCTTCAGGAGCTGCCTCAGGCCAGCACGCTGATTTTGCTTGTGTTGGATGATGATAAGGGTGGGTTGGGTTGGAGGAGATCTGGGCTTCCGAACATGCTCTAGGACCCCCGGAGAACCACTGCTTGGCCCCGGCTAGCATATGGTGACTGGTGTCCACGAGAGACTGAGGAACAGCGTGGACCCTGGCAAGGAAGTCACATATGAGTGTGGTACCTGAGACACTAGTGCTCTGAGGGCTGGAGTTGGGCCCAGAGCTTCACACATGGGACCTCCTGAAAAGCCCAGTAGGAGCCCCAGGGGCAGAGGGAGAGTTTGAGTTATCACAGTTGGGCGTGGTGGGTGGGTGTGCATGTGTGGGCGTATGTGTGTAGTGTGTGTGTTTGTGTGTATGCCTATGTGTGGTGTATGTACACGTGTGTGATGTGTGGTATGTGTGTGGTGTAAGATGTGTGCATGCATGTGATATGTATATGGTGTGTGGTATGTGCACGTGTGGCATATGTGTGCTGTGTGTGGCATATGTGTGGATGTGTGTGGTGTGTGTGTTATGTGTTCATGTGAATAGTGTATGTGTGCTGTGTGTGCTGTGTTCACATGAGTGGTATATGTGTGGTATGTGTGGTATGTTCGTATGTGTGGAATATATGTGGTGTGTGTGGCGTATGCATGTATGTGTGCACTGCATGATGTGTATGTATGTGGTATGTTTATGTGAATGGTATATGTGTGGTATCTGTGGTATGTTTATGTGAATGGTGTATGTGTGGGGTGTGTGTATGTGTGTATGTGGTGTATGCATGTGTGCGGTGTATGTGTGTGGTGTATGGTGTGTGTGGTGTGTTCATGTGTGTGGTGCATGCATGTGTGTGGTATATGTGTGGTATATGTGTGGTGTGTGTATGTGTGTATATGTGTGGTGTGTGTGGTATACGTGTGGCATGTGCATGTGTGCAGTGTGTGTGTGGTGTATGAGTGTGTGTGGTGTATGCATGTGTGTGGTGTGTGTGTATGTGATGTATGTGTGATGAGTGTGGTGTGTGTGTGTGTGTGTGCACAACCATGGGACATGGAGTGCTGAGAGCATGGAAGACACCCAGGGCTTGCAGGTGTGGGGCTGGGCCTCAGATGGGGTCCCAGGGTGGACTTGCCCATAGACGCCATGGATGCCCCTGATAGCTGTGTCTTCAATTCACCCATGGTGCCTGTGTGCTGCTGCTGGAGTGTGTGGGGGATGGGTGGAATGGGGGGAAGCCCCGTTATGCTGCTTCTCGCTCCGCAGGATGCCCCTGGGTGCCTGATGTCCTTGCAGGGGATAAGCCATCCTTGCAGGGCATGGTGGGGGTGGTGCTTCCTCCACCCACCGATACCATGTGTGTCCTCACCCAGCCTCCAGAAGGTGGGGCTCTGCTGTCTACAGGCAAGCATGCTGGGATTGCGGAAGCTGGGTGCTGTCCTCAGATCACACAACCGCTAATAATAAGAAAAGTGAGCACTCGGTCCCGGCTCCTGCAGGCAGCTGGGCTGCTGTGGGTGCTGCGCGAGGCAGAGGCTGTGAGGGCGTGGGGCGAAGGAGCCCTCCCTCCTGGGCACACACTGAACTCTCACAGCAGCTCCGCTGGAGGTCCTCGCCCTGCCTTGCAGATGAGCAAACTGAGGCTCAGATAGGCTAAAGTTGCTGGAAAGTGGCTGGGCTACTCGGAAGGCTTGAGATTGGAGCCCAGGGAGGGAGCTGCCCAGAGCGGCACTCTCCCTCCGGTGTGATTTACCAGGCGAACAGGGCTCCTTTCGCTTTCAGCAGAATTACATGTTTTCATTCCTGGATTAACTTCAGCTTCTCCAGGACCCCTGTCAATTAACTGTGCTTGGAGCTACACTTTTAACAAAATTACACTTAATCAGACTGTCTGTGGCCGCGAGGGGGAATCTGAGAGGCTGGGATGCTGTCTCTGAGCTTTGGGTAATTAAAAATCCAATACTCTCCATGAAGGAAAAGAGACCCAGAACCATGATGGCCTGAAAGTAAACATGATTAAAAAGTCCTCCTTCCTAAAGAATTAATATTTAATCCTCATTCTCCTTTCCAGTGCTGAGGTGTGGAAACTATTTCTTTTCTAGTCCTGGGCTGAATGTCAAAATTTACATTTAAATAGGCCTGTTTTGTAGGGAGCCTGGGTCCTAATGAGAGTGTTAATGTGTCTAGTTTCAGATGTGCCTCTTGATCAGCGTTCAGCCTGGAAAGAGTTGCCCACCGTTTCCAAGCTCTGTAATGTAGATCTCTGCGTGGGAAGCCGCTCTCCCAGAGGCAGCCTCACGTTTTGCAGGCCACTTCCTCTGGGACCTCAGCAATTGAATGGCGTCTTTATTCCCTGGTTCTCTGAGTGTGGGATGTGGCTCCTTTCTTTCCTCCTGCAAACTGTGGGGCAAGAGTGGGAAGGAAAGGTGGCCTGTAGAGCCTGGGTGCCTTTCCACTCCCACCCTGGAGCAGGATCTGTTTGTCCGGACCCACTGTTGCCACCCTCCCGTATCTTGGGACCTGTGCATTGAAGCCTCTTTAAGGAAGACCAGCTTAGAATCTTAGAAGACCCTGGAATCCCAGAACACCCAGAGATGTCTTTTTTTTTTTTTTTTTTTTTTTGAGACAGAGTCTCACTCTGTTGCCAGGCGCCAGGCTGGAGTGCAGTGGCACAATCTCGGCTCACTGCAACCTCCGCCTCCCGGGTTCAAGCAATTCTTCTGCCTCAGCCTCCCGAGTAGCTGGGACTACAGGCGCATGCAACCACGCCCAGTTAATTTTTGTATTTTTAGTAGAGATGGGATTTCACCATGTTGGCCAGGATGGTCTCAATCTCTTGACCTCGTGATCTGCCCGCCTCGGCCTCCCAAAGTGCTGGGATTACAGGCTTGAGCCACCGCACCCGGCCCCAAGATATCTTTTTAAGGGGGATGCCTACTTCAGCCTAGACTGACAGGCATTTTTGTGGCTCACCGTCAAGAGACTTTGGATTAGGGAAGAAAAGGGGGTTGAGCTGGGGCCTCTCCCAGCATGCTGTTCAAGAAACACATCTGTGGGGTCTGATGCAGAGCCTGTGAGGTGGCTTCAGCGGCAGCCACCATCCACTGCTGACCCACGGCTGTTGGCCGGCATGGCACAGGTGCTAGACACATCAGGGCTGATTCTAATGGCATCGGGGTGTGGTCGTCCCTCTTCGCAGATGGAAGATGAGGCGCTGGGTGGCCCTGCAGCCGCCCCCAGCCACCACTTAAATTCTAGTCAGAGCCAAGGTTTGAACCAAGCTTGCCTGATGCCTGGACCCATGAACCACAGAGCCATTTTGTGTTAAATTTCTCCCCACAGGTTGGAGACAGATGTCTGGGGCACTTTATTCAGGGCACATTCAGGAGAGAAAGCAGATGGCTGCCTGCAAGGGCGGGGAGCACACCCCCAGTGGTGGCCAGGCCGCCCTCCCTGCCCCGGCACCGGGGCTAGATTTGCCGGCTCATGTGCTCTTCCCCTCTCGGTAATGAAACCACCTTTGCAGAGTTACACGCGATGAGAAAAATCTAACCTGACAGACTCCATCTTGCTACAAGCCTCACAGGCTAAGTTGATTTTTTTTGCTTTTTCTAGTCTGGAGGCCAAGAGAGCTATGAAAGGAAGTTGGTTTATAGTTAAACTTTGAGACAAGGAAAACTGACCCCTCCTTGTTTGGAGATTCAACTGCATCTGGAAGACAAAGTTACCATATGGTAGAGCCTGAGCTTTGCTGGAGACGAGGCAGAGGGAAGCCATGGCCTGCCATTGCTTTGCTGCCCCGGAGTCAGGTAACTGGAGGTTGCACGATTGGTTAACTTCCCCAACCACTCCTATAGATAACATCATTACTTTGAAACCTAAAGAATGGGTCTTGAGATGGTTTGCAGATTTAGCATTTTGGCAGACCAAGAGACATGGCCTGGACTGTGACCCCTGTCCCAGGAACTGTGCAGGGACCTTGCTGACACCCCTGCTATTTCAGTCAGCACTCCCTATTCCCTAGGCCCCTGCCTACACCCTCGCCTCTAAATTCCCAAGGAGACAGATCTGAGAATGGTCTCCAGCCTGCTCACCTTGTTGGCCCTGACGTCATCCAAGTGTTCGGTGCGACTCCTGCTAGTCTTGGTGTTTTGTATTTCCAGGGAGTGGGTGAGAAGAACCGGGTTGTGCAATGACAGCAACAACATTTCAAGAGGTCTGCACTGTTCTCCCACCCCAAGCTCCTCCCTCAGCCTCGGCCGCTGACCCCCGACTTCTCTGGGAACATGGAACCCATTCAGGGATTTCTCCCATTTCCATCCGCAAGCCTGGCTGCCACCTGGCATCTGCAGCCATTCCTTCCTCCCTCCTTTTGTTACAGGGGAGGGCTGTGCTGATTCTCTTTCTGAGGCTGTCGGTCCTCCTGGGTCATGGGTTCCTCCTTTTCTTTCTGCTCAGGGACCTCACCTGCTCATGAATGCCTTACACCTGCATTTCCAAATTCTCCCACCTCCCCACTCGTGCCCTTACGTCTCTAGTCTTACACAGACAAAAACCAACCAAGCAAACAAGAGAGTCCTGTTCTCAGAGCAGAAATTCTCGAGTTCTCCTTCATGCCTCTCCCATGCCTATCCGGCGGCATTCCCTCCCTGCATGCATTCCCTCCAGATGTGGTCTCACAGCTCCAGAGACCCCCAAGGATGGAGATCGTCATCTGCTTATCTTTAGCTCCCTGTCTTATGGGGGCTTCAGATCCTATAACCAGTTGCTATCTGGACATCTTCGCATGGGATCTCCCGAGGCACCTGGAATTAGCGTGCCTGAGACCATGTGGACCCTTGGAAGTTTCAGCCTGGCACATGCATGAGAGTATTTGGGGAAGCACTGGCGTATTTTAATTGTGCCTTTCCTCTCTCTGCCTCCCTTCATTAGACAGAACAAATCGTATGCATTGGTTTTGAATTTCTTCATCTTCAACATAGGGTTACAGTCTCTGTTTTAAATTTCTCTTGGCGTCTCCAGAACAGTGGCTCTCAAACAGTAGCATGCGTCAGCATCACCTAGAAGGCACTGACAACACAAATTGGTAGGTGTCATCCCAGGTTTCAGATTCAGCAGATCTGGGCTGGATCCTGAGAATTTCAACTTCTCACAATTCCCAGTTCTGGGGACCACACTTTGAGAACCACTCTTTTTAGAGGAGCAGATCAAAGGCTTGAAGAAAGAACTTCTCTCAGCTTAGAGCAAAACTGAATATTTGCATGGACTTCCCTGGCCCCCCTCGAGTTCTCCTCGAGGCCCCTGCAGGCCTCCAAGGAGTATCAGCCACAGAACATCCGTCTTCCAAAGGATGGGCCCAGCTTTAGATATCTCTCTGTTTAATAGGAAAAGAGAGAAGGTGGCAGAGCAAATCATCAAACGATCAATTTAGAATCGCCTAAGAGAGCAGCAGTTACACTGATCAATCAATACTCAATGTGGACATGACGATTGAGAGAATGACTGATCCCCCTTCATCAGGACAAGCTCCCCTTACAGCAGGGAGGGGCCCTGTCTACTAGGGGCATAATGACATCCCCGCCCACTGCTCCCTGCCCCCCTACCCTGCACGCACTTCTTGAGTCCCAAATGCCCCAGGCACTGTGCTGAGTGCTGAGGTCAGAGATGACAGGACCCGCCTTCGCCCCACCATCTGGGGAGAGGGCAGCAGACATGCCATGTGGTGGGTGCTGAAGAATGCACTTGTACTGAGTGCCAACTGTGCACCAGGCCCTTATTCACAGCTGTCGCCTCACCTGTGTCTGTGGAGGCCTGTGAAGGGGGTGCGTTTATCCCTGTTTTATATGTGAGGAACTGAGCAGGCCACGTGTTTCTGGCCAGCACAGGGGATACAAGTGCTGTCTATAAGGAACATACGGTTTACTTAAAGACACAAAACTATGACACAGAGCAAAATAATTGCCTGAGATTGGCCTGTTGGGACAGGCCAGCCTCAGAGGGCTCCCAGCCTGGCTGAAGTTGAGTCCCTGGATTGAGGGGAACAGCACAGTGGAGCACCCGCCCTGGGAGCGGGTGGGGAGGCTTGTGACGAGCAGCACCGAGCAGGTGCGGAACCCGGCACGTGATCTCTCAAAGTGCCTGAGCAAGGTACTCACCTGTGAAGAGAGGTGTACAGCTGGCATCTAAATGGAAACAGCCAGCTGGGGTATTGGCAGAAACAACTGCAGCCGATCCATTTTCTTGTGAGAAAATTAGCAGGGTTCCCATCAGACATGATGAACACATCAATTACGCGGTCGTCGGCTCATGTTCACGAGGGATACGTTCCAAGACCACCGGAGGATGCTTGAAACCGTGGATTGTACTGAACCCTATATTCACACATACCTATGATAAATCGTAATTAAAGCAAGTCAGGGATAATAAATGACAACAATAGCTAATAATAAAATATGAAAATATGCTGCAAAATTAAGTGATTGTGGTCTTTCTCGATTTCAAAATATCTTATTGTGCTGTACTCGTCTATTTCCAGTCTGTGGTTCACTGTGGGTAACTAAAACCTTGGGAAGCAAAACCTTGGATAAGGAGAGTGACTGAAATAGAATCCTGTGCAATGAAACAGAGCTTTCTGTTGGAAGGAGACAGTGACAATCACAAACACATATATAATGCTTACTACGTATCAGCCACTGTCCTACATCCTTACATATGGTAGTTCATTCAGTCCTTACAACAATCCTATATGGTGGAAACTATGATTTTCCTCATTTCACAGATAAGGAAACTGAAGCACCGGGAGGTTAAAGGATGTCTCAGGTCGTACAGTGTCAAACATGCCTGGAGGCTTAGAGAAGGTGTCCAATGCTTGGGGAAGAACATTTAGGGTGGTGGTTTTCAAAATGTGGTTCCCACACCGGCAACCTTATTACCAACTGTGAATGTTGCAGCCCTCTGCGTTTCACTGCTCTCCAGGTGAGTCTGCTGCAGGACAGAGTGTGAGAGTCTCTGTCTCAGAGCGTGCAGTGGCAGGTAAAGACAGCTCGCAGGAAAGGAGACAGAAGGAGGAGTGCTTTATCATCTTCAACACATGCTGCTGGGCTGCCTTCCATGTTTGGCTTGGAAAATGATCTCTTCCTCTTAACTCTATTGGCAAAGTGGGCAGAGCTAGTTCCTCACAGGAGGCTTGAATAATGAAAGAACAGCTGGTTAAACCACTCCCCTTGGGAGGGGAGTCGTCCCTCAATGTTTGGCCTTGGGAGGAAAGCAGGTGGAGGGAGATGAGGGAAAGAGGGGAGGCAGAAGAAAGATTTGCAGAAAAATAGCACTGTCTGTGGGTAAGATACTCCAGGGCCCTCTTTCCGAACCACTCAGCCTCCATCTCTGTGCCTGCCAGCTTTGCAGAACTCCTGAGCTCCCTGAACAACTCCTTTGCTGCCCAGCTCTTGTAGCCCTGAGCCTTGCACCTGGGCTGGACACACCATCCGGCTTCCTTCTAGCTTGCCTTCCTTTTGGCTATGGTTTTGCATGAACCCTTGGTCAAAATTTCCTTTGAGAATTATCAAATAACATCATAACATTCTTTGGGGAGCGTCCTCCCCTGCCCCTATACTCCCTGCTTACCCTGGAACTCTGCTGGGCCTTGTGAGCCTCCGAGACTCTCACCGAACTGGTCATGAAGAATTCTGGGGGTCCCGGTCATGAAGAATTCTGGGGGCCCCTGTCACAACCAGCTCATCTTCATGTCAAATTTATTGACTCTAAGTTGTTTTTGTGCAAAAAATGTCTATAAAATATCTGCAGAGATTTACAACTTAATCTGCCCTAAACATATTTGTGCTGTGAGTTCTTGACTTCTGTGTGTGTGAGGGTTAGTGTGTTCATGCTTGCCTAATGGATGGGCAGTCCTGGGGAACTGAAATATTTAGATTTATATCTGTCAGACCCATTAAGTTATAAAATGCATTTCAAAATTAAAAATATTGTACAAGAGTTATTCCTGCTGTCTCAGGAATGTTTCAGTTAATTGGATCTTAATCTGGAGTCATAACCCATCTTGAATCGCTCCAGGGATTTTCTGCAATGAAGGCGTGATTCCTGCTCTTTGGTTATGGCTGTGTCTGCCCAAGCAAGGCTAATGTGGAATATATTCACTATCCGAAACACCTCACACAAGGCAGACAATCTCATCTCCTCAGGTCAAATGACCCCAGATGGTTTCTTCATTGCTACCTTTTTGCTGTGAATATCTAGGTGATTCCTTCAGTTCCCCACAATGTTTTCCAGTGGATATCAAGCTATTTTCTAATTTCACTAAGACTAACTGTACTTGGTGGAAATTCTCTGGACACTTGAAGAATTCCAAAGGTAAATAACTGACTTCTTTAAGCTACCCTAGTGAGAAAATGATCTCACCAACTTTGAGTATTAACTTTTAAAACCATTTATATGGATTCAATAAAAGTTTAAAAACTGGGAATTTTGGGTACTATATGGTTTGAATTCTTGCATGTTTGAAGATTTTTCCACCTGCCATTTTTACTACTGGTTTTACTGTTTTTTTTTTAATTTAGATTTTAATTTTAGATTTAGGGGTACATATGTAGGTTTCTGACAAGGATATACTGTGTGGTGATGAGATTTGGGCTTCTGTTGTTCCTGTCACCCAGATTATGAGCATAGTATCCAATGGGAAGGTTTTAAGTTTTTGCCTGCTTCCCTCCTCCCTCATTCCCTCCTTTTTGAGTCCCCAGCATCTACTCTCCTCATCTTAAGTTCATGTGAACCTAAGATTTAGCTCCCACTTATAAGTGAGAACATGTGGTATTTGGTTTCTGTTCTTGCGTTAGTTCACTTAGGGGAATGGCTTCCAACTGCATCCATGTTGCTGCAAAGGACATGACTTCATTCTTTTTCTATGGTGATGGAGTATTTCGTGGCATTTATGTACCACTTTTTCTTTATCTAGCCCACCGTTGACGGATATCTGAGTTGAGTCCACATCTTTGCTATTGTGAATAGTGCTGTGATGAACACATGGGTGCATGTGTCTTTTTGGTAGAACAGTTTACTTTTCTTTGCATATGTATCCAGTTATGAGATTACTGGGTTGAGTGATAGTTCTATTTTCAGTTCTTTGAAAATCTCCAAACTGCTTTCCACAGGGGATGACCTAACTTGCATTGCCACCAACAGTATAATAAACATATCCTTTTCTCCAACCTCTCCAACAGTTGTTATTTTTTGACTTTTTAGTAATAGTGATTCTGACTAGTATGAGATGGTATCTTATTGTGGTTTTGATTTGCAGCTTTCTGGTGATTAGTGATGTTGAACATGGTGTTGAACATTTTTTCATATGTTTGTTGGGTGCTTGTATGTCTTCTTTTGAGAAGTGTCTGTTCATGTCCTTCGTCCACTTTTAAATGGGGTTGTTTGTTTCTTTCTGGTTGATTCATTTAAGTTCCTTATAGAGTCTGAATATTAGTCCTTTGTTGAGTGCATGAATTGCAAATATTTTATTTCATTTTGTAAGTTGTCTGTTTATTCTGCTGAGAGGTTTTTTTTTTTTTTTTTTAATTTTCCTGTGCAAAAGCTCTTTAGTTAAGTCCCATTTGTCTATTTTTGATTTTGGGGTCTTCATCATAAATTCTTTGCTAGGCCAATGTCTAGAAGAGTATTTCCTGGATGTTCTTCTAGGATTTTTGTAGTTTGAGGCCTTACATTTAAGCCTTTAATCTACTTGAGTAGATTTTTATATATGTTGATAGGTTTGCCAGTTTTCCCAGTACCGTTTATTAAATAGTGTGTCCTTTCGTTATTTTTTTTGTTGTTCACTGTCAAAGATGAGCTGGTTACAGGTATGCGGCTTTATTTCAGGGGTCTCTTTTCTGTTGCATTGGTCTATGTGTCTATTTTTGTATCAGTACCATGCTGTTTTGGTTACTGTAAACTTGTAGTGTGTTTGAAGTTAGGTGTGATGCCTCTGGCTTTATTCTTTCTGTGTAAAATTTCTTTGACCATTTTGGCTCTTCTTTTTCCTTTTTGATTGTTGTTGCTTTAAAGCCTCTTTTATCTGATACAAGAATAGTGACTTCTGTTCTTTTTGTCTTCTATTTGCATGAGAGATATTTCTCTCTGCCTTTACTTTGAGCCTATGGCTATTGTGACTTGTGAGATGGGTCTCTTGCATATAGCAGAAGGATGAGACTTGTTTTTAATTACCAATTTTCCACTCTGTGTCTTTTAAGTGGGGCATTTAGGGCATTTACATTCAAGGTTACTATTAATATGTGATGTTTCATTCCTGTCATAGTGTTGTTAGCAAGTTGCTTTATAGGGTGTGTGGGCTATATATTTGTGTGTGCTTTCATGGTAGCAAGTATTGTTCCTTCATTTCCATGTTTAGAACTCCCTTAAGCATCTCTTTTGGGCCAGTCTGGTGGTGACAATTTTCCTTACTGATTATTTGTCTGGGAAAGAGTTTATTTCACCTTCGTTTATGAAGCTTAGTTTGGCAGAATATGAAATTCTTGGCTGGCATTTTCTTTCTTTCAGAATGCTAAAAGTGAGCCCCCCATCCCTTCTGGCTTCTGAGATTTCTGCTGAGAAGTCAACTGTTAGTGTGATGGATTTCCCTTTATGGGTAACATGACCCTTTTCTCTAGCTGTCTTGAAGATTTTTTCTTTTTCCTTGGCTAATCTGGTGACTATGCTCCTTGGGGATTGTCATCATGTATAATATCTCCAGGAGATCTCTGCATTTCTTGTGTCTGCATATTGGCCTCTCTAGTAAGGTTGGGAAAATTTTCCTGAAATCTTTCCCTCAAATCTATTTTCCAAGTTAGTGCTGTCTTTCTCTCAGGAATGCCATTAAGTCATATATTTGGTGACTTTACATAATCCCATGTTTCTTGAAGGTTTGGTTCATTTTTATGTTCTTTCTTTTCTTTATTTTTGTCTGACTGGGTTGATTCAGAGGCCCAGTCTTTAAGCTCTGAAATCGTCTCTTCTGCTTGGTCCAGTCTGTTGTTAAGTCTTCCAGTTATATTTTGAAATTCCTGTAAAATTTTCAGTTCTAGAAGTTCTGTTTGGTTCTTTCCTAATGTAATTATGCCGTCTTTAAAATCTTGGATCATTTGTTCTGTTTTCTTTGTGTTGCATTTCAGCTTTTTATTGGATCTCATCCGTTTCTTTGCCATCCGTATTCTGAATTCTCTGTCATTTCAGACATTTCATTCTGGCTAGGATCCATTGCTTGGTAGCTGGTGTGATCCTTCAGAGGTGATGAGACACTCTGACTTTTTGTATTGCCAGAGTTCTTGTGCACGTTCCTTATCCAAGAAAGCTGCTGCTGCTGCTGCTTTCTTTTTCATTGAATTTGCTATTCTTTGAATGAAGTTTCTTAATCTTTAAGTTCTTTTTTCCCTTAAAGGAATGACTGTGGTATATATCGTGTATGACCAGTTGGCTTTGTCTCTGGGTGCTTTCAGGGTGCCAAGGTGCTGTACATGGTCCTTGGTTGCATACAGATTCCTGCATTGCTTGTAGCAGTGTTTTGTTTGGTGGTGTAGTTCAGGCAGTTTCCCAGCAGGTGGAGCTTAAGAGTAAGAGCTGGCAGGTAGGAGTGGTGGCAGAGGCAATGGAGAAGGGTGAAAAGCACCCTGAGTGGGGTGGAGCTGCTGGAGCCGTCCCAGAAGCTGTTACTTTTAGCCCATCCTCCCTGAACCGAGACAGGAAGAGCTGCTGCAGAATCAGCAACATTGCAATAAGGAGGGAGGGCAACAAGGGAAGACCAATCTCTGTGTCCGTTCCAGGCCAATGGTAGTGTCATGCCTGCATTTCCTTTGACCCAAGGGAGGCTTTGGTGGGTGTTTTCACTGGCAAAGAGCCTGTCTGAGTTCCTTGGTTACCGTGGTCTCTGTATGGTGGCTTCCCCAGATGCTGGTTGTAGTGGCATATGCTGGGTTTGTGGCCAGGCCCTTGCCTCTTGTGGGGCGGGGAGGCAGCAGTCTTGGGAGCTCCTCTAGTTCCCCACTGCTGTGCATTGCTGTCAGCAGATTTTCTATTGTGCTGACCTGTTTGACCTCCAGGCCGGTGAGTGGTGCGATGACTTGTATGGGTAGGAGCCTGCTGTGGCCAATGCAGATGGGTACATACTGGGAAAAGCTCTCTGTTGCCTCAGGCAATGGGCTGACCCTGGGGTGCAGAGTGGTCGAGTTCCTTATTCAATCCAGAGGGTGGGGACCAAGATGGGTGAGGCTGGACTGGGCAGGCCTGTATAAGTTCTCCCTATGACAGGCACGAGCACCAGCTCTGAGTGGGGGTTCAGTGGGCAGCCACTAAGTGCCTGCAGATGTGCCTAGGTGTGGAGCTAGGAAACCTCCTTGGCCCCAAGTAGCTATGCAAGGGAATGCTGGGGGCCACCTAAACTCCTAATCCAGGAGAGTGGAGGTTCCAGATACCTGGCGGCCTGCCTGGCTGAAGCATAGAGGGCCCTCCTGTACCAGGATCTCTGCTCAGGAGAGGTGGGGCAACTCAGGCTGCTCATCTGGCTGAGCAGCTGCTCCGAATGCCTGGGATGGAAAAGAGAAGGTCCTGATGCACCACAAGGTGACAGAAGCAGGCTGGGACCCCAGCAATGATGTGTACAGGCCAGTTCCAGATTGCCAAGTGGGTCCTGGTCACAAGTCTCCCAGCCCAGGAGAAACTGCCCTGAAGCAGCTTTCCTCCCAGCTCAGACTCATGACAGGGAAGAGCACAATTCCTGTGCCTATTGCTGGGGCACTTTCCACACTTGCCGCCAGTTCTGGCTGTGTAGGCCCCTATCCTGCTCCAGAGGAAGCACTGCAGTCTTCTGGCTGAGACCAAAATGCACGCATGGCCATGCTGCTGGGTTGCCAGAGGATGACTGACTTTGCGTGAGCCTAGATTAAAAAGGGCATCCTGCTCTCAGTCCCAGGCCTGGGAAAATGCCTGCAGCTTTTTTAGGTGTCTTTCTTTCTCAGTGTCTCCAAGACTGACTCCAGGTCAGCTCTAGGACTTGGGAGAGACAAAGTGCTCCCCACTTGGGGGGGGTTGCTTGGATCCCTAGGGGATAGATGAGGCGTTCTGCCCCTTGCAGGTCCTGGGGCTTCACTTTCTTTTCTCAGTGGATGGATGGATGCTGTCACGGGGCTTTCTGCCTGCCTTCTCCTCTCTAGGATCTGGGGTGTCCTTCACTGTTCTGTGCATTCCTATTTTCCTTCTTGAATTAAAGCTCAGAGTTGATCTTTAGGCCAGATGTGGTGGCTCATGCCTGTAAATCACAGCACTTTGGGAAGCCAAGGTGGGCGGATCACAAGGTCAAGAGATCAAGACCATCCTGGCCAACATGGTGAAACCCTATTTCTACTAAAAATACAAAAATTATCTGGGTGTGGTGACGTGCGCCTGTGGTCCCAGCTACTTGGGAGGCTGAGACAGGAGAATCACTTGAACCCGGGAGGTGGAGGTTGCAGTGAGCCAAGATGGTGCCACTGCACTCCAGCCTGGCAACAGAGCAAGACTCCATCTCGAAAAACAAAAACAGAAACAAAAAAAACGAAACAAAAAAACAACAACAAAAAGTTGATCTTTATGCACTGTTTTGTTATTTCCAAGTGGCTGAGGCATGCTAAAAACCTCACGCCTGTAATCCCAGCACTTTGGGAGGCCGAGGCGGGTGGATCACGGGGTCAAGAGATGGAGACCATCCTGGTCAACATGGTGAAACCCCATCTCTACTAAAAATACAAAAAAATTAGCTGGGAGTGGGGGTGCGCGCCTGTAGTCCCAGCTACTCAGGAGGGTGAGGCAGGAGAATTGCTTGAACCTGGGCGGCGGAGGTTGCAGTGAGCCGAGGTCAGGCCACTGCACTCCAGCCTGGCGCCTGGTGACAGAATGAGACTCTGTTTCAAAAAAAAAAAAAAACCTCTAATCCACCATGTTAGGGAAAAAAACTTGTTTCACAAATTCTATAAGAAATTATTTTCATCAGAGTGTGAATTGCCCAGTCTCATTCCATTTTATACTACTAAGTCAAGTGAGACTTCCAACAAGAAGCAGGGCCCACTTCCCGCCCATCCCAATCTCTGGCCCTGCTTGCTATGAACAATCATTTTCATTTATTTAGTTATTTCTTGTGGTTTTTATCTCCATATATAATGTGCACACCCAGGATAGTCAAAAACTATGTACTGTGGTAAAATTCCAATAATATAAAACAGTTAACCATTTGATATGGTTTGGCTGTGTGTCCCCTCCCAAATTTCATTTTCAGTTGTAACTCCTACAATTCCCATGTGTTGTGGAGGGAACGTGGTAGGAGGTAACTGAATCATGGGGTGGGTCTTTCTTGTGCTGTTCTCCTGATAGTGAATACATCTCATGAGATCTGATGGTTTTAAAAATAGGATTTTCCTTGCACAAGCTCTCTCTTTGCCTGCCGTCATCCATGTAAGATGTGACTTGCTCCTCCTTGCCTTCTGCCATGATTTTGAGGCCTCCCCAGCCATGTGGAACTGTCAGTCCATCAAACCACTTTCTTTTGTAAATTGCCCAGTCTTAGGTATGTCTTTATCAGCAGTGTGAAAAGAGACTAACATACCACTTTAAAGTCAACAATTCAGTGACATTTAGTACAACCATTCACAATGCTCTGCAACCAGTATCTGTGTCTAGTTCTAAAACATTTTCATCACTTCAAATTATGATGTCACACTCATTAAGAAATTACTCCCCATTTCTCACTCCCTCCTGCTTTTGGAAATCTCTAATCGACTTTCAGTCTCTATAGATTGACCTAATGGGGACATGTCATACAAATGAAGTCATACAATATGTGACCTCTTGTATCTGATTTCAGTCACATAGTATATTGGTTTGGAGGTTCATCTATGTTGCAGGATGTATAAATACTTCATGCCTTTTTATGGCTGAATAAAATTCCATAGTATGGATATGTCACAAACTGTTTATCCATTTGTATTAGTCTGTTTACACACTGCTATAAAGATAGTACTTGAGACTGGGTAATTTATAAAGGAAAGAGGTTTAATTGACTCAGTTCTGCATGACTGGGAGGCTTCAGGAAACTTACAATCATGGGAAGGAGAAGTAAGCATGTTCTTCACAAGACGGCAGGAAAGAGACAGTGCAGGGGAAATTGCCACTTTTCAAACCATCAGGTCTCATGGGAGCTCCCTCACTATCACAAGAACAGTATGGGAGAAGCCACCCCTGTGATGCAGTCACCTCCCAGCAGGTCCCTCCCTTGACACCAGGAGATTACAATTCGAGATGAGATTTGGGTGGGGACACAGAGCCAAACCATATCACTGCTCATCCACTGATGGACATTTGGGCTGTTTCTACCTTTGGGCTATTATGAAAAGTACCGCTATGAACATGGTGTACCTGTATTCGTTCAAGTATCTGCTTTTATTCTTTTGTGTATCTATACACCTAGGAGTGGAATTGCTGGATCAAACGGTAATTCATGCTTAACTTTTGGAGGAACAGCCATACTGTTTTCCACAGTGGCTGTATCATTTTACATTCCTGCAGGCAACGTAAAATGTTCAAATTCTCTGCATCCTCTACCACACTTGTTATTTTATTTTTCTGATTACAGCCATCCTAAATGGGTGTGAAATGGAATCTCACTGTGATTTTGATTTGCATTTCCCTAATGACTAACAATGTTAAATTTTTTAATGTGTTTATTGGCAGTTTGTATCTCTTCTTTGGAAAAATGTTCATTCAGATTCTTTGCCCATTTAAAAAATTGGGCTATGTAACTTTTTCTTATTGATTTATAAGAGTTCTTCATATATCTGGATACAAGTCCCTTATCAGATACATGATTTGCAGATATTTTCTCCCATTTTCTTTCTCCCTCACCTGCAAGGCGGCCTCACCTACAGGAGCCCTTACTTGTAAGCATCATGGGCCCTCTCATGTTATTGTTTAGCTAATATCAATCGCTTAGTCCGGGTATAGCATCTTTGGACTCTTCTAGGATCCTGCTCTCAGAAAAGCTGGCCCTGGGTTGGGCTGTGCTGCTCCATCCACTCTTCCTGCAGACAGGTACTCTGTGGAGCTCTGACAGTAGTAACACCTCCAGCTAATGCTCTGGGACAATCCGCTGCTCTTTATTCAGATCCCCTCCTGCCACAGTGGCCCAGCCACACAGAAGGAGAGTCATGCTTGTTTATCTACGCATAGGAGCAGAAGGAAACATTTATTGGAGTGAAATGTCGGCCATCAGCCTTCCTGGGCATGCTGCGGGCTCACTGCTCTGTTGATTCAAGCTGTCCCTCAGCCTCAGTTAGCAGTGAGAGAGCTCTGTGGGGCCACCCCTCCTTGCAGGTGGAGCCCAGGCTTGGCGAGGGCTGCTTCTGGACACCCACCCAGGCTGCTCCCCCTTCTACTCTAAACAGATGTTACCTTGTCATCGTGTTTACAGGCTGGCCTCATATGCAGCCCCTAGGAACAGGTCAGAGACGTGAACTGGCTCTGTTCAAGGGCTCCCTCATTCACTTGATTATTCATTTATTCCACAAATGTTTCTGGAGGGTCTGCTGTGGGCTTGGCACAGGTGACACCACAGGGCCCTCTGCTATGGACCGAATATCTGTGTCCTCCCAAAATTTCTATGTTGAAATCTAACCCCCAGTGTGAGGGCATTAGGAGGTGGGCCCTTTGGGAGGAGATTGGATCCTGAGGGTGGGGCTCTTGAGAATGGGAATAATGCCCTTTTAAAAGAGGCCCCAGAAAGCTCTCTGTTTCCTCCCACCATGTGAGGACACAGCAAGAAAGTGCCTTCAGGTGAGGAATGGTTGGGAGAGTCTCGCTGAAGGTGGGAGGCTGTGTGGTGGCCCAGCACACCTAGAGAGGCCCTCAGGACAGTCTCTGCACACATCAAAGATGACCTCATCTATATGTAAAGATGTTTCTGGGAAAAACAAAAACCAAAACAAGCCTTTTCCCACCTGCAGAAAGGCTGTGTCATCTCTGCTGAGGCTTGCTGCCCTTGCCTGCGGCGATAATTAGTGCCTTTTCCATCACTTGCTTGCGCTCGTTGGTGTCCAGAGTTTTTATTGACACAGGATGTCGTGTCTGTATTTCACAAAGCTCATAACTGTATATGCCCCGTGCCTGTCTCCAATTCCTTTAAGATGTACCAGGCAATGGGCAGTGTATTATGTACAACAGACACATTGATACCTTCCTAAATTAACACTTTGCATTTCTTCAGCAGATGTGAGCCATGAAAATATTACAGCACATTCTAATTGTTCTATTAATTAAAGTGTTTCTTCCCTGAATATAGAAATCAATGGTTAGCAGGCCCATGAATAATCTTTGAGACATAATGAAGACTCCGATGGAAAGGGAGTTGGCAAGAAAGTTCTAGAGGAGAACTTTGGCCACAGCAATCTTGGGTGAAGGAGGGAGGACCCAGGACACTGCTGATATCACAGCTGGGATGTCTTTCCAATGGAATAGTTGTGTCTTGATGCTGTTATCAGAATCAGCACATATTCATGGGAATCTCTGTGATTTACTTGTTCATAGGATACAAGCAGAGGTAGGCTGGCTGACCTACCTGATACTACAAGATAGAATTGCATTTTTTCTTTTAGCTAAAGTCAGTTTTTGTATGTGTGTGGTGGTGAGTGGGGATCCTAGGTCATTCATTTGTCCACAGTAAATTTTATTGACCAAGAATCTGCTAATTGCTTTCGATAGTTAATGGTTCCATTCATTTATCATGTAGGTTCATGCTTCCTATGTTTTTATTTGAACTTTGTAACACTCATGTAAGGTTTGAAAGAGAGGTGTTAAAGCTCTCACTTAGCACATGGGGGAACCAGGCATGGGGGGATTACAAGTTCTTCCACCTTCACCAAGAGAGTGAGCCAGGTCCCTTAGTCCAACGCCGGTTCCCCACATCGTATCCCAGGAACAAATATGCTTTGGGTGTGATGAGTGGCTTACTTAATCACAAGACTTTCCAGATTTGCTGCTCTGCAGGAATGTGGACAGGATGGAGTCCACCTTCCAGAAGAAAACAGTAACATCGAGGTTTATGTTTATCGCTCCTGTTTGAACTTTGTCTCTGACCTGAGGCAGTAGCCACAGACAAGACCTTAGAGCAAATGCACTGGAAACCCTGTCCCCAGGACAAGCCCTTGTGAAGGCTCAGCTCACAGATTTCTTTGTTATTAATACGTACGTGCATAACTGCAACCTTCTCAATGTGTCCTGAAGGCTTTTGTCCTGATTTTCCACAGAGGCGGAGCCAGGACAGCTCCTCATTTGCAGATGAATACCTGCAGAGCACAAAACCTCCACTCTGGTGGGGGTCGCAGACGCGGAGCTGCTCCACGGCCGCGGGCAGAGTGTTTCTTCAGTCCCTTTCATGGTATCCACAGGCCAGCTGGGTCCAGTAGGCTAATCCTCCCCATCTAAAATGGCTCTGAAACCCGGCTGGGGAGAGAGAGTGCAAAGAAGGCCAGGCACTGAGCAAGTGCTCAGCTGGGACTGGGGGCTGCCCTCCCAGCCCTCACCTGCCTCACCCGCCACACACAGCCTCACTGCCCCTGATGGAGCCCTGCGCTAGTGAGGCTGGGAGGGGTGAAGTGACTGTGGCTGGAGTGTGAGAAAGGTTTGAGGAGGGACTCCGTGGGCCCGAGGCCAGGTGTGTCATCATACCTGGCCAGCCAGAAGCTGAGAAGACCTTGGCCAGAGGTCTGCTGCTGTCACAGGGCCTCAAACTGAGAAGCGTGGAGGCCATCCTCCCAGAAACAGCACAGTGTCTCCCCAGGCGAGGCTGAAGTGGGCCTTCTGTGCAGTAACTAAATCCTAACTTGCCAGCCCTGACTGTTAGAGCCTGGAGCACTGGATGTGTGGGGAATTTCTTTCTTTTCTTTCTTTCTTTTTTTTATTAGATGGAATCTCACTCTTGTCGCCCAGGCTGGAGTGCAATGATGTGATCTTGGCACACTGCAACCTCCACCTCCTGGGTCCCAGCAATTCTTAGCCTCCCGGGTAGCTGGGATTACAGGCATACGCCACCACGCCTGTTGTTCAGGATAGTCTCAAACTCCTGACCTCAGGTCATCTGCCCACTTTGGCCTCCCAAAGTGCTGGGATTACAGGCATGAGCCACCGCACCTGGCCTGGAGTTTGTTTCTTGAGGACCGTGGTACCCTGGCTCGTGCCTGAGTGGAGCTGAGCACACTGCTGGTCCTTTCCTTTGCACTCCTTTCCTGAACCCTTGGGGTTATTGCCAGCCTGAGAACCACCAGCCAGGAAAGCCAGGACAGGTGTGGGGGTGGGGCAGTGTGGGCAGAGGCTAGGCTGCAGCAGGGGCACTGGCAGGAGGAAGGGAGGGCCAGGGCTCTCTGGGCATGTGCCTTCGGGTGCGAAAGCAAGCTGCCCAAGGCACCGTGCAGCCAGGTGGGCAGGGCAGAGGCAGAGGCCGAGGCCGAGGCCAGGTCAGGGGCTGTGTGCACCCTGCCTTCTAAAGTCTGTATTCTCAGGCTTCGACATTTAGGGTCTTGCTGACACTGAAGGGACAGCCCCTCCCAGGGTGTCAGTTCCTAGAGACAGGGAACAACTCTGTGCCCTTCCCATGTGAACCAAGCAGCCCAGAGTCCTACCCTCTCCTCTGTGGGGCTCTCATACTCCAGGCCAGTGTCCCCCTTCCCTAGTCACTCCAAGCCAGGTACCAGACAACTAGGGACAGCTGCTGCAGACCAGAGCCCCGAGGTTACGCAAACCAGCCAGTCCTGGCCCTGCAGATCCTGCCTCTTTTCTTCCTTCCCACAAAACCACGATGAAGACTCCTGCCCATGTTTTTCTTCCCTTTGCCTCCTGACCCACCCCCGTGTCTCCCCAATGCCCTGTGTGGGTGGCGTGCCTCCTCCTCTGGGAACTGTGAGTATAAACTGATCTATCTAATGGTAGACATCTCTTGATCTGTTGGGCTTCATATGCCTCAGATTTTCTATTAACACACTATTATTTAAGGCAGGGCTGCAGAGACTTATGCTGGGGACCTGGGACTAGATATATCCTTGCTCCTGTGGCCTCCCAGCTGCTCCCTGGCCCAGGGTATGAGCCTGTTCCCTGCCCAGTTCTGCCATGCCTGTCTTTGGTCCTCAAAGTCTACTTGGCTCTACCTTCAAAATATATCGTGGCCATGAACGCTCCTCACTGTTCCCACCTGGTCCAGCGCAGCACTCCTTTCACCCAGACAGCGGCACTAGCCTCTCCACTGGGCTCCCGGCCCCATCTTGTTTGCTATAGTCCATTTCATGTCCAGCAGCCAGCGTGCTATTTCTGATGCATGAAGGAAATCCTTGATGTCCCTGCTGAGGCCTTCCAGGAGCCTCTCCCAATGCCCAGTAGACAGAGCACAGCCTTCTCCAGATTCCCTGCAGGGCTCTGCATGCCTCGGACACTGCCCATGCTCTGGTCTCATGCCATGCACACGCACCTTCTTGTCTCTCTCTTACATGCCATATCCATTCCTTCTGTCTCAGGGCCTTGGCATCTGCTGTTCCTGCCCCTTGGTCTGTCTTTCTTCACTTCTGCACACGATGGCCTGTTTCTTATTATTCACATGTCACCGTCTCAGCGAGGCTGTGCTTGGCCACCGCTAGCAGCACTTCCCTCACCTCTCTGTGCATGCCTGTTTCAGCTTTTCCATAGTGGAAAGTATCCTCTTTATCTGCTTAGGTGTTTACTGACTGCCTTTACCCAGTAGACTGTAAGCTCCTTGAGGACAGCCGCTCTCCCTCATCCACATCGTATTTCCAGTGTCCAGGACAAGGCTCGACATTAGAAATTGGTGAGCGTGGCTGCCTGCTGGGCTTCAGGTGTTCTAGGATGCAGCAACACTGGCCTCTGTGCTTCCCATGGCTGTCTTTTAAATCCCATCTCGTATATAAGGTTTTCGTAACTGTAGCTCTATTTTCCAATGTGTGGCTGTGGTCCTCTCTTTGGAGAGAAATCTGCACTCTCTTGTTATCCCCTTCCCTGTTGTGATATTCCCAATACAACCAGAGTGAACACTGTGGATCAGGGAGGCTACCCAGGGCCTCCAGCACTGCAGAAGCAACATTAAACTGCTCAGAATGCATGCCCTCACCGGGAAGCCCCATCCCTCCCAGAATGCCAATTAAGGTGGACAGGCTCACCGGGAAGCCCCATTCCTCCCAGAATGCCAATTAAGGTGGACAGGCTCCTGTCCCAAGAAAAAATAATCAAACACCATGTCTTGGAAACAAATCGACACCTGGTCATAGGATCTGTAAAACAAAGCAAGGTCTTAATAAAGCAGAAGGGAAATAGATCAAAATCTTAGACAAATGGAGTGTTCTTTGCAGCTACTTCTTTCTTCCTTTACATTCTCTCAGCTCTGGAAAGCTCTGTAATTAAAAAAAGTCAATATATGCGGGACTTTAAATAATTGATTGATGTTTAAAGCCCCGTCAGAAAGCTCTGTAGTAAGGTGTCAAGTAGTATCAGCAGAAGCATCACACAAATAGCCTGCCAGCCATGAATATGCACGTATCCCTGTGATAAACAGTTACGGTTCTTTTTAATTGGTAAATAATTACAGGGACTATAAAACTGTGAGCTGTTATCCACTTTCACAGTTCAGTTAACCTCCTCCATACTGTGTGGGCCCGGGGTTGTCCACCAGAACCTGGGGAGGGCAGCGTCCTGGGGACAGCAGAGCTCTGTTCCAGTACAGGGATGCTATCTCCCGGAGCAAAGCTCTTTCCTGTTTTCTGGGAGGGCATCTTTCCTCTGCCCATGCAGAGGTGCTTTGCAGTTTGGGGCAAACTGAGCTTGAAGCAGTGGTAGGAACCTTGGGAGCCATGCCAGGCCAAGGCTGGGCTTGGGGATGAGCTGGGGAGAAGTTGGCTCTGCCCTGAGAGCTGCGAGAAGTGAGGAAATGGGCCGCCTTCTGTGGACTGTGGGAAGGTCCGTGCTCTCTGGGCCACACCCTGGCACTACCCCTTCCAGACAGGGCAATCCTGTCTTCTGACTCTCCCCTGCAGGGCCTTCAGGGCCAGCTCAAGGCCACCTCCTGACAATGCCTGCCCACGGTGCCCCAGCCCAAACCCTCTGCGAACACGTGGGGACACATGGTTGGAGAAAAGAATGTGTCGAGGCCACATTTTAACATAATCATTCATTTAGTGTTTCCTCTCTGGCATGCATTTTCGACTGGGTGATGTCGTCCTCCAGGGAGAGAAGATTGGTTCCTGGGAGTGTAAAGAAACAGATTTTACAATGGTCCGTGGCCCTCCAAAGCTTGGTCCCACACGGCATATTCATTCCTCCGCGCTTAGTTTCTCTCTTATTAAATGAAATTACTGCACATCTGACATTGCCACTGACATTCCTTCTCTTCTCTGTGATCAGCTCCAACAATCTCTACTCTTTTCCTATTAGTTTTCATTTATTTCTCTCTTAACATTAACCTCAGTTTTTCTCCTTAGGGGGTTGATGATGATAATAATAGTGAAAGGTTGAGAAGCTCTGCATGGAGGAGGGGTTGAATCAGCTCTCTGGCCTGTGGCGTAATCCCAGGTCACAGCTGGCTCGAGGCCCCCAGGGAAACATGGAGGAGCACCTCAGAGGGATCTCCGCAGGCAGAGTCTGCCCTAAGACGCATCCACAGAGGGTTTGGGTCTGTTGGATGGTGCTGTCAGGCTTTCAGCTGAAGCACCGTGGGCAGGCGTGGTGGGATGGTGGCGTTGAGCTGGGCCTGAAGGCTGTGCAGGGGAGGGTAAGAAGACAGAATTGCCCTGCCTTGGAGGGGGAGTGCCAGGCTGTGGCCCAGAGAGCACAGAAGTTCCCCTGTTCCCTGGGATGGGTCCAGGATGGAAGGATGGAGCCCAGGAGATGTCTGAGGCTAGGGAGGGGGACTGATGCGCTTGTGGGTCGTGGGCTCCGTGTTGGGATGTGGATGTAGAGAGAGGCTCTCCCTCTAGACTCTAATATGGTGAGGCCCTGTCCTAGCCTGAGCCCTGTGACCTGGGGGCTGGAGTGTGTGTGGTTTCTGCTTCACAGCCTTCTCTACAGTGAGCACTGTCCCTGCAGGAGGGCAGGAAGTGGGAGCCCCAGGGAAACAGTGGTTTTCAAGCAGTTGTCCAGGCAGGGCTGCCCCTTCCTTTAAATGAACCCCATATGTGAAAATTGAATCTTTTATAAAGAAATAGGGAGACTTATTCATAAATATCCAGCTCCTTAAATAAATTGAAAACAAGATTTGATTTTCAAAAATTGGTTCGATTTTTCAAGAACTATATTTATTCATTTACATATTGTCCAAACTGAAATGCGTCACCATTCGTCTTGGTCACATGGGAACCCTAAGAGAACATACTCATTCAAGGGCTTTGTTTCTTCACTGTAGAGGGAGGGTTTAAGGGTTAGAACACCAAAGCTAATTGCTAATCATCTCACAGAGGTTTTAAAGCAGTGCCATCATTTCTCGTTTGTCCTGGAAAGTTTTATATGCAGGTCCACTTACAGAGGAGAGGTGGATGCAAAGATTCTTTTCCCCCACCAAAATAAAGGCCCTTATACTGTAAGGTTAGGCTTTCAACAACTTCCACAGTCTGCAACACAGTCTTAAGCACAGTAACGAACACTACCACCATTACCACCACCATCACCATCATCATTACTATCACCACCATCCCTACCACCACCACATCACTATCTCTACCAATCACTGCCACCATGACCGCCATCACTATGGCCACCACCGTCACCACTACCAGTGCCATCACCACCATCCCTACCACCACCACCACTATTACCACCACCATCACCATCATCACTATCACCATCACCACCACTGTTACCACTGACATCACCATCATCATTACTATCACCACCATCCCTACCACCACCACATCACCATCTCTATCACTGCCATCATCGTAACCACCACCATCACCACTACCAGTGCCATCACCACCATCCCTACCACCACCACATCACCATCTCTATCACTGCCATCATCATAACCACCACCATCACCACTACCAGTGCCATCACCACCATCCCTACCACCACCACATCACCATCTCTATCACTGCCACCATGACTGCCATCACCATGGCCACCACCGTCACCGCTACCAGCACCATCACCACCATCCCTACCACCACCACCACCACCACTATTACCATCATCACTATCACCACCACCACCACTACTGCCACCATCACCCCATCACTATCATCATCGCCACCACCGTTGTCATCATCACTGTCACACACCATCACCACTATCACCAGCACCACCATCACCACCACCATACCATCATCATCACCGCTACCACTGCAGCTACTATTATCAGGCACTTTGTATAACATGATCTTACTTATTTTCAGAATAACGATACAAAGAAGGAATCATAGTTTCTATTTAGTAAGTGAAATGAAATTCAGGGAACTGAAGGTAATTTGATGGATACTATAGAACACCTCCGTTCAGCCATTCACTTAACAAATAATTATTGAGGCCCTCATATCTCAGATATTGTTTTAAATCCTTTTTACTATATTAGTTAAAAAAAGAATTCTTTGATTTTAAAAATGAAAAAATACTAAGCACAACATCAGTTGCTCTGTCGTTGCCGGCCGGCATGCCAACCTGGAGGAGGCAGCTGGATCTGTGCTGAGCCTGCCCATCTGACCCGTTCACCCTTGGGACTGACCTTTCTGGTCACTCTGCCCATCTCCTTTCCGACATGTATCTCCCTCCGCCTCTCCTTGGCTGCTTAGCCTCAGCATGTGCACTCTCACACTCTCACTACTATTGGCTGTGCGCTTCTCCTTTCAAGCCTTCTCATCTTTGTGGGGCAATAATTACTTGACCCAGAAAAAATTACTTTAACGGTTATTCGTCATCCGGGCCTCCTTCTCTCACAGCTGCAGCTTCTGATCTTGTTGAGAGAGGGGAATGTAGGATGATGATCCTGTAAGCTGAAAAAATGCTGCAGGGGCTCGTTGGGGTTCCTGCAGAGCTGCCAGGATCTTGGTCCTGTTTCCATCCCATCCCAGCTTAAGACTCATCACCCCTAAATCACTGCCCTCTTTCCATTCTGACCCCAAGGGCTGCAGAAGAGCCACTAGCTTCCTCTTCTCCATTTTCACCGATTTTGTCTTTGGGGGTGCTAACCTGCCCCCACAATGCATTCATGCCTGTCTCTTGACCTAAGGGCATCACCGCTTGGACCCATTGTCTCTCTCCAGCTACTGCCTCAGTTCCTCCTCAGCAGTCACATTTCCTGAAAACGTTGCCTATTGTGTGTTCGCTTCTCCACTTCTCTCTTTAGCTCAGCCCACTGAGTTTGGCTTCTGCCACGTCCCCGGTGCGCTAGCACTTCATGTCTGGAGTCGTCAATTCTTTGCCAAACGTGATGAAGACTCGCGGCTCTCCTTTGTTGCTTCTGCGGGAGTGAGGCTTATTGAGCACCCATCTTTGAACTGCTTTCTGATGATCCTCTCACACTTTGCGACCCCTCCCAGTGTCCCGTTTCATGGCTGTGGCAGGCCTAGCACTGCTCTGACACCAGGCTTGCCTTTCCCTCTGGCACATGGAAGGCTGGTCTTCCTCATCTTCCTGTGCCTGGGGGGCTCTGCGGTTAGATCTGGCCAGTGGGCTGTGAGTGCAAGTGAAAGGTCTCCTGTTGCGGCTGGGACATTTAACTGCTGCCCTCCAGCCCTCCAGAGATTTCTTCCCCTCTCTGGCCTGGTAGCTGTCCTGTCCATCTGGCTCCTTATATGACCACAATGAGCAGAATTCTCCTGCTAACCCACAGTGGCTTTATAGGTTCTTCAACAAAGTAAACCTTTATTATTTTGAGCCTCAGAGATTTGGGAGATATTTGTTGCAGTAGCTCAGCCCAGCTTATTTTGACTGATATATGGCTCTTCTCTGTGCTTTAATAAATGAATGAATGAGTGAATTTATGCATTTTTTCAGAAAATTTTTATTGAGTTTCTGTGCTATATTGAGGTACAACTGATAGCAGACAAATGAGGTACCTATCCAAATGGAGCTTACATCCCAAAAGGAGGACAGGCTGCAAACAGCTGAATGATAGAGAAACCAGATAATTACATACTGTGCCATGACAGAGATAGGCAGGGAATGGGACGGAGCATAAATGGGAGGAAGGGGCTGCCCTGGCATGCACTTTGTGGGTGGAGGGAACCCCAAGAGCAACTGCCTGAGGGTGTTTCAGAAGAGGGACACAGGCGTAGGAAAGAGGGCGTGTGCACCGGGTGAGGCTGGAGGAGGAGGGTCAGGGACAGGAGAGAAAGTGGATGGTGTTGCAGTAGCCAAGAAGACACGGAATTTCAGGGGGAACATTCCCCTGCACTGAATAACATGACAGGACAGTACAGCGGCAGCGGGGTGGAGTGGGGGGGTCGGGGCGGGGAACTGAGGCTCATCTAGAGAAAGTAGCAGAGCAAGTGGGAGGGGAGGAAGTAGAGGCAGAGTTGGAGAATTCTTTTGGAAAGTTTTACGTGAGAAAAAAGTAACAAGAGAAATGAGGAAGTATCCAGAAGGCATTGTTTGTTTTTTCCTGAGAGTCCAGAGCGTGTCTGGTTGCTGATGGGAATGAACCAGCAGGCAGGGAGAGGCTGAAGGGCTGGCACCTAGAGCTGTGCTTGTGCACAGGTCAATGGCCGCTGGCTGAGATGAGGGGCCGGCCACATGTGAATGACCAGAACTGGGTCTCTGGTGTCCGTCTGTGATCCTACCTGCTCCCTAATCCCTAGTTCCTACACCAAAACCAAGCTTATCTTCTCTCCCCTTCCCAAACCTGCTCCTTTTCTAGGCCTTGACCAGTCACAGGATTTAACTCTCAAGAGCTGATTGACTTAATGTTTCGAATGAGAGTAATACAATGTACCATCAACACAGATACCTTCTGTAAGGCCGGTTGCCTCGCTGGGAGCTCGGCCGCGCCCATTCCTCCCAGCATCTGGGAATTACATCGCCACTCCGTGATCAACATTTAACTCCTCCACATAGCCTCCCCAACACCCACACCCGACACCTAGCCCGCCACTGAAAACCCTCGCCCAAAAATTTTCGAAAAGCCCTGACAAACCTTGCCCAATACCACTTTCTTGCCCAATAGCACGTTCTTGCCTCATAGCACTCCCTTGCCCGATAAGCACTTTGCCCCGTCAAGGTCATTTTTCCCTGAGGTGGCCTGCTCACCAAAAATCCCGCCTGCCCACTAGTAGTAGCTTGCCTCCTCCACGTCCTGTGTTCCAGTATCCAGTCAAGTGCCTTATGCTTTGTCTCCTCAGTTCCCAATAAATGCCTTCATTCCCTATAAAACCCCTTGCCATAAAAAGTTAGGCGCAACTTCTCTGGCCCCCTCCCTGACCATAGAACCTCACCTGGTACCTAAATAAATTGTTTTTTCATTTTCTTATACTGGTCTCAGTTTCCTCATTTTAAACTCGGCAATAACCCTTACACCTTCATTTATCTGTTTAGATAATAATACAAGTCATTTTCCCTTGCGAGATGGCTTACATAGCAAAGAGCTGTTACATACGTCCTGCCATTTCCTTGCAGGGGCACCATGGGCAGGCAATATGGGTCTGATTTTACAGGGGAGAGGGAGGCTTGCAGCGCCGGGGCCTGCTTGAGTTCTGGGTGCTTTTCGCTCTGTAATACCCGTTTTCTACCGCTGTTCAACATTTTGACCTGTTTTCAAGAAAATGGAATTGGCAATGGACACTGATTTTAGTAATGTGGGAACAGAGCTAAGTTTTTGAGTTCATGTGTGCACTGGCTCTATTTCTTTAGAATGGCATACTTAAGAAGCAAGGAGGAATGCACTGAGAGGGAAACTATTTCAGGTTAAGGAAGTATTAGCCCAGAGAGCATGGGGATTAAGGGATATAAATATATTCTGTACACAGCATGGTGCGTAGCTCAGAGACACGAATGGCTGCACTGTGCAATGGAGGAGGAATTCTTCACAAAACAAAGTGATCTGCATCAGCAGCTATACCCCTGCAGCCAGAAAGAGCGTTTCCTTTCTTCTTTCTCTTTTAATTTTTCCAGTGGGAGGGGGGTGGCTTCATTTTATCTGCTGTTATCATAGACTCAAATCTAGTAATCTAACTCTAAGAGCTGTACCCCAGCAGATCTCAGCATTATCTGTGCCAAGGTACAGCCTCCGGTCATACCTGGTGTTCTGCCTGGTTCCTACAGTGTCTGCTGTCTTTATTGTTCTTAATTTTTTTCTTTTTTGAGATGGAGTTTAACTGTTGTCACCCAGGCTGGAGTGCAATGGCACGATCTTGGTTCACAGCAACCTCTGCCTCCCAGGCTCAAATGATTCTCCTGCCTCAGTGCCTGAGTAGCTGGGATTACAGTTGCTCACCACCACACCCAGCTAATTTTTGTATTTTTAGTAGAGACAGGGTTTCACCATGTTGGCCAGGCTAGTCTCAAACTCCTGACCTCAGGTGATCCTCCTGCCTTGGCCTCCCAAAGTTCTGGGATTACAGGTGTGAACCACTTTGCCTGGCCTTTATTGTTCTTTAGAATATACTGCATTTGACTATTCTCTCCTCCTTGGCTGAAGCTCCTTGGGAACAAGGCCTGCTTCTTCTATAGAGTAGATGCTGAGTAAATACTTGATGAGCACCATATTTGTAGACATCAGCAAGGACTGGATAATCACTTCTCACTTTACATGTGAGAACCTGAGGCCCAGACATGCTCAGGCTTGGTGAAGTACTGACATGAAGGGAACTTGGTTCTTCCTAAATCTGTCCCTGCCTGAGCTCCCCCAGGCCTCTGTGCTTTTTCCCCTGGGTAGTCCCTACTGCTTCATTTCTCCAGCTGCCCAAGACTTACTTTCAGGACTTCTTTGTGGGCTAACGTTTCAGAGGGCATTTATCCAAAAAGCAATCGGCTCCTCCTGCTTAGCAGGTGGATTGCACTTCCCACCATTACAGAATTTCCACTTTTATTGGGTGACTGAAATGCCAAATCCCCAGGTTGGCAGAACAAATTAAACTACTAACAATTAATACCTCCATGTGAGCTATTTTTACTGTTAGCGAAGGACAGCTGCCCATATTGTTTTTCCTTGAGGTTGGTGGGTATTTCAGAAAAAGAAAATCAGCAGGTGTTTTAGTCACTTTGGGGACTGTTAAGGAGGTTTCCTTTTTGCAGGACTTCTCCAAGCTGTGGACAGGCTAACATAAAATGTGACCCTCCCAAATAGCATTTTTTGCATGCTCCCTGCGGAGCAACCTTGGAATTAGCTCCGGAGGAAACACAGTGCTGAATTTGCCTGAAAGACCTGGGCTGGAGATGTCCCTACACTCACTACCTGAGTGGCCCTGGATGGGCCCTGGATTGCATTGTGCCTGGATCTCCGTATGTAAACATCGTGAATTATCTCCACCTTACATTTAATGAGAAAGCATGAAGGTTCTTATCTAATAAAGAAAACTGAAACTCTAAAACCCGAGCATTACATCCACCAGGTCACATCAATGTCATATATTCGTTCATTCCTCAAGACTTTGTCAAGCAGCTTTGATGAAGATGCAGGGCTCTGGAGCTTGTGGAGCTAAGACACCGGGAGGTCTGCTCTCACTGCTGGATTCCAAACTCAAGGCTCTGATGGATGGTTCCCGAGGCAGGAGACGGCACCATAGCTCTGCTCTTCGTGCTCTGCCTTGGGAACGTGGGACTCAATAGGGAAAAGAGACAATGCATAAACGAAATTATCCTTGCATTTTTGGGAATAATATTTGGCAACTGTTGGAGGTGAGTCGTGCATAGTTTACTTATGACAGTTATGTTTTGTTCTTTGAAGCTGGTTGTTTGGTTGTGTTCGGGCGCTTCTTTCTCTGTACCTTGTGTGATCCTTGGGTTTATTTTGTCCATGTTGTTTTTGTTTATCTACATTCTTGTATGAAAAGCTTGATTGATTTATTTCCAATGTTTCTCACTCCTCATCATGCTGTCACGTTGAGGCACGGCAGGATGGCCGGTCAGCGGGTCTAGAGGCCACACGCGAGGTCGGTGCCGGGCACGTCCAGGATGAGTTTCCGGCGGCTGTGGCTGGAGTTGGCCGGCATGAGATGTGTGCAGGTAAGAAGGGCAGAGGCATCCTGAGACACTCATACATCTTGAGTTAGGGTCCAGGAGGCTGAGTGCCAAGGAGGCTGAGGAGCAGCTTGGTAGGCTGGAGGTGTGGGAAGGCAGTGTGAGAGAGGCAATGCCATGAAAGCCAGGGAAGAAGCTGCTTCTAGAAGAGTCAGACTGCTGGGTGTCAGCTGTGCTTTTGCACTTTTTACAGTGTCATTTTGATCGCATTCGGAGGGACTGATGCTGTTGAATGGCTGCTTCCTTTCTGTAGCTGGGATTTTTATTGCTGTAGTTCAAAATGTCTTTTCCATAAAATAAAGAGGATTTTTGAGAGACCCCTCCTGGGGGCACTTTTCATTAAATTCATTAGCAGCTGAAGTGGGTACTAGAAATGTAAAGTTATGTATGCTAATGAAAGTCTGTGTGATTGTGGGGATGAGGGGGTGGCAACATCCAGACAACCCCAAAATGATTCTACCACCCCACGGTTTTAGCATTCATCGTGCACCTTTAAACACGACGTGTTCTGTGCCCGTTAATCACTGCTAACGACAGCGTGTGTCTGGGATCCGGGCGGGACGCTCTGCGGTGAGGACGACAGTGGCTCCCCAGCGTTAACCAAGATGAAGTGGTGGTAGACACTCCGATTAAAGTCTCATTTAGCATTTTTAATTAGCCTCACCTTGGGTGGTGAACGCAGTTTGCATAATTCACGAGAGGGGTTGTGGTGGGAAGGAGGGACACAAAGGAAAGCAGCACAGGAACGTTGATTTTCTTGTGGAAGAAACACAAACAGCTGGTGGAAGAAACTGCAAAGCACAAAAGCACAGTTTTTATGTCAGACCTTAAAAGGACCTCAGAGAGCCATCCTCTGGTTTGCTGCTGTTTTTACACAACGAGGGAAACCAAAGGGCCAAGAGGTGATGCCATGGGCCGAGGATACCCAGGTCCCTGAGGGCAGCTGCCCCTGGCTAGGGCCTGGGGCCGCCCGGCCCAGCACAGTCTCTTCCACAGCCTCTGCAGCAGGCATTTGGGAGGGTCACCTTTGACTTCCTCTCTCCACTGAGGGTCTTCGCTCTATGTGGGTCCCCCTTAAGTTGTCTGTGCTCCCCTATTGCCCTTTTTGGTCTTTTGAGCAGGACCCGTGCCCAGTCCTCACCCAGCATCCCTCCTAGAGCTTTCCCACAGATCTGTCTGCACAAACAGGGCAGCCTGCTTGCCTTGACCCAGCCCCCTGCATGGCCATAGGTGAGTCCACAAGGCTCTACCATCCACCTTGCATTGAACCTGTCAGAGACATTTGAACCAGAGTACTACCATCCTGAATAGGGGCTGAGTAAAATGAGGCTGAGACCTACTAGGCTGTATTCCCAGGAGGTTGGGCATTCTGAGTCACCGGATATGATAGGAGGTCAGCATAAGATACAGGTCAAAAAGACCTTGCTGATAAAACAGCATGTGGTAAAGAAGCTGGCCACATCCCACCAAAACCAAAATGGCCATGAGAATGACCTCTGGTCATCCTCTCTGCTCATTATCTCCAAATTATAATACATTAGCATGCTGAGAGACACTCCCACCAGAGCCACGACAGTTTACGGATGCCATGGCAATATCAATTACCATATATGGTCTAAACAAAGGAGGAATCCTCAGTTCTGGAAATTGCCTACCCCTTTCCTGAAAAGCTCATGAATAATCCACCCCTTGTTTAGCATATAATCAAGAGGTAACTGTAAGTATCCTTAGTTGAACAGCTCTGCCTATGGAGTAGCCATTCTTTATTCCTTTACTTACTTAATAAACTCGCTTTCACTTTACTCTGTGGATTTGCCTCAAATTCTTTCTTGTGTGAGATCCAAGAACCCTTTCTTGGGGTCTGAATCAGGACCCCTTTCCAGTAACAAATTTGCACAGAAAGCTGGTGGCCTTCACTATGGAGCTGCAACTGCAGGCCCAGGATGAGAAGCGGGAGGTCTGAGTGCTGTCCAGGCCCACAGGGTGAGCTGTCCAGCCACTGGCACGAGACTGCACCCCGCAACAACCTTCGGAGAATCACACACGTGGCTCTGCTGCCGCTCCACCTTCCGACACTTATGCAAAATGTGTCCTGTGGCAGAGCTGCCTGGAACCACCCAGATCAGGCATTCTGAAAAGCGTCACTGCAGCTTCATCACACAGACATGGTGCAAACTGCCACCAGAACGCTGGGACGAGAAAGCAGTATTTTAGGGAAGATGGCTAATTTATTTTTGATTGTGTTGAAATTGAGGTGCCTGTATGACCTGTGACGAAGACCGCTGGTAGACAGAAGACAGATCTGGAATACAGGGATACATTTGGAAGACATCAGTATATAAGTTGAAACTGACAATGGAAAAAACCAAAATATTTAAAGAGGTTATTCTAAGCTAATATGAGTGACCCCAGCCTGGGGAAACACTGTTTCAAAAGGCTGTGAGAAAGTGCGCCTGTGGCAGTCAAGTGACAGTCTGGTTTTATACATTTCAGGGAGACAGGAACGTCAGTAAAATTTTAAATCAATACGTGGGAGGTTTATGTAGGTTTGGCCTGAAAAGATGGGACATCTTGAAGTGGGTGCTCACAAGTCATAGGCAGGTTTAGGGATTATTTCGTTGGCACTTGGTTAAAAGAGGCTTTGTCTAAAACCTTGTAGTCTGTTCAGGAATGCTTTTTTTCTAGACGAAGTCTTCCTCTGTTGCCTAGGCTGAAGTGCAGTGGTGCTATCTCAGTTCACTGCAACCTCCACCTCCCGGGTTCCAGTGATTCTCCTGCCTCAGCTTCCCGAGTAGCTGGGATTACAGGCACATGCCACCACGCCCAGCTAATTTTTTTGTGTTTTTAGTAGAGATAGGCTTTTACCATGTTGGCCAGGCTAGTCTTGAATTCCTGACCTCAAGTGATCCACCCGCCTCGGCCTTCCAAAGCACTGGGATTACAGGTGTGAGCCACCGTGCCTGGCCAAGGAATGCTTAAGGTAAAGGCTGCTGTTATTTGTCACGTGATGCCATGCCAGAGTCAGGTTTACAAAAGCGAGCCACTGTGTACTGAGTCTAGAAGACCTGTTTAACAAGGTTCTATGGTTTGTAAGGCATGACTCTCGGCAGGACCCTTTAGAAAAGAATCTGAGTAAGGAGAAAGGTCAGAGTTTAGTTCTCAAAACCATCAGATGGGTAAGGGTGTTTTAGGGAAGAAAAGTTCTGGAAAGTTCCAAAGTCTAAGAGTCTATATTAGCCAACTTGACTGCATGACAAACAACTGCGAAATCTCAGTGGCTTGCGAGGACATTTATTTCTAGCTCGTGTTACATGTTGGTGTTGTAGGGAAGGAAAAATAATTTTCTCCTCAACCCTCTTGAGTTCTTATTGGAGTAGAACAAAAGCAAAACAAATTTATTAACATGCATATTTCATGGGAGACACCCGGGGGATAGAGGGGTGGCTTTGGATTCTAGCTTATACAACATCTTCAACAAAGAATAGTATGTTTTTAGAAAAGTGACGAGACGAGGAAAGGACTCTGAGTCCTTGAGGCAAATGAATGGCAGATGAGACTCTTCAGCCGAGCTTGCCAGCATCTCCAGGCAGGCAAGGGTCTCAAGTTACGTTCAGTGCTTGACCTCTATCCTCCCTGGTAGAGAGGTGAGGGTGGTGGCATACCTTCTGTGTTTGTAAATACACGTCCTGTTTTTAGGCAAGAGGGAGAGCGGGGAGCTCTCCTGCCTCAGCTTCTTAATTGTCTTCAGTTCAACATTCCTGATACAACAGATGCCTGTTTTGGCAGGGACACATTCTGGCCCTCTCAGTGCTGAGGGTGGTTGTACCACTGGTCTCTGTTTGGCTCTGATTCCAATGTGTCCTCCTTCTAGACCTGACTGAAGGAGCAGCCACTGTAGGGGCCAGGGAGGAGCAACAAGGTGAGATGCAATTGCTTTTTTAAACTTTGGCTTGGATGTGGCATATATTAGTCTCCTTTTGCCAAAGCAAGTCCATGGATGTGCCCATGTACCAACGGGGCAGGGATGGGCTCCTCCTACAACAGGGCAACTACTTAGATCAGGGGAAAGAGTTCACAAAGTGAGCCACCTCCAGGTAACCAGGAGGTGGGTAGGTTGGGGTGGGGGTGAGAGCAGAGAGTGTGAGGACCTGGTGGGGGATGAGAGGCTGTATGCGCTGCAAACTGTGTCCAAGGGTGGCATTAGTCCAGGAAGAAATCTCTCTAGGCATTCAGTGTGCTTACTTAACTGAATATGAGTTGTAAATAATTGATTTCTCCCCCAGGCTATAATTTCCAAAGGAAACCTTTCATTTTCTTATGAAGTGTGGATTAGATGAGGAGGAGCTCAATAAGATGCTCCCTTCTTCAGGGACCCCTTCAACCACGGCTTAGAAAGAACCAGAAACATTCACCCTCCGGGTTGCAAATTTGTACACTCGTTTGGTCACGAAACAAAGACTGAAAACTAAAGGCACGGTTCCCGCCAAGAGCGGGCCTGGTGGATCCCATGTAGAAGAGCGGGAGGCATGGTTTGCGCAGAGGGCGCTGGGGCAGAGGCTGGGAGTTTGGAAGCCTCGCCTTCTTGTCCATAGTCCTGAGTTCACTGTGAGACCTTGGGGAGATCTGAGAGCAGGTGATCTTTGGGGAGAGACATTTTGTGTCAGGGATGGGCAAAGTTTTTTGCAAAGGGCTGGAGTGCCAACACTTTAGACTATGGGGCCTGTGGTCTCTGTCCTAGTTAGCTTCATACTCCTTTGCTGTCATCACCCCAGAGTGGCCACAGACCATACATAAATGAATGGGCATGGTGTATTCCAGTAATACTTTATTTACAAACCACACGGTGGGCTGGATGTGGTTTGCTGGCCCCTGTTCCAGGGGCATGAGTGAGGCCACAGGCTGCAGGAGGAGCGTGTAGGGGTGAAGCTAGGGTGGGACACCAGCGCAGACACTCAAGATGGTCCCCAGTGGAGGTGGACGATGAGGGCCTGGCACATTCGGAGGGCTGGGGCCCTGCTTGTCCTCTGCCACTGCCTTAGGCCTGGAGTGTCTCCATGCTCCTTGGGCAGCCTTGTTGATGGGCAGCTGTAAGGGAAAGGCCCCCCGCCACAGCCCTGGTGTGCCACCCCAATTCCATACAGTGCTCTCTCACAGGCTGATGACATGATCTCTGCAGTGTTGACATCCCCAGTCCCCTAGGCAGGCCTGAGGCAGCAGGTGAATGCCCACACTGGCCTCCCCTCTCCTGGCATCCTCCCCCAGCCTGGTCTGCAAATGCCCAGCTTGCCTGGAGCAGAGCCCTCTGGGTGAAGGCTCTCCAAGTCTAAGTCACCTTAGACGATTCTCCCCACCCAAGCAGTCAGAGCTTGGGAAGCAGAGTTGGAGCGAGGCCACCTAAGGGCCACAGATCACGGGGCTTCAGGAGGTCCCAGGACACTGGGGTCAGGAGCCCAGCAGACAGCATTCTGACACAGCCAGAGAGGCAGAATCCCTGAAGCCTGCCAGCCTTGCATGAAGGGGACAGCAGAGCTGGCACAGTCTGAAGCCTGTTCCTGCCGGGCTCCTAAGGGGGCTGCCTGCCCTTCCCTGCCCCATCTCTTGGGAGCACAGCATGTCCCAGCAGCGCAAACAGTGGAGGCTCAGCCATCTGGATCCTCCAGGGAGGCACCTGCCGTGTGGAGGGCTGGGTACATTCTGGTAACCTGCAGGTTTCAAAGGACCCGAATATGCCAAAACACCTATGGTGGTTCTAGCCACACAGAACAAGTGAAACAGGCTTCCGTGGAGACATGGGCTTTCTGCTTCCTCCTTGGCCCCTCTCCTCCTGGCCGGAGGCCTCTCTTAGTTTCCTCCTTCCCAATTTGCAGTTGCTTCAGTGCCTTTACAGAGAAGTGGAGCTGCTGCATTGCTCTAAGCTGTCACGTGGCTCCTGCTTGCCTTACCACTGGCCTCTGGCAATGATACCTGGGAAACACTAAATAATAGCACTAAACAAATATGAGAACAATGGTTCCAAAACTAACCACAGGCCGGGAGGAAGTGGCTGGTCTCCCTCTGGTCCTGCTGCAAAAGGGCCAAGCTGGTCTCAGCAGGTGCACGTGTCTCACGTCGGATGAATTCCCCTGACTTAGCTTTCATAGTAACAGCACAGCCTTCCTTGGTGTGGAAATGCTCTGAGATATGCACCCCAGAGGCCAAGACCCATGGAAATAAGACATCCTTATGGCAGGACGGCAATGAAAAACAATAGTTTCTTTGAGAAACACAAGGTTTGATCTGACTTTCTCAATGTTTCCTTCCCACGTGGTGTACTTTCCTCAAACCTTAGTTTGTTCTAAGAGAAGGTTTATTCTTTTTTATTTGAAAATTAAGGACTTGGACATCTAATTTCAGGCAGCATACATTTATTTTGTAAGTGAAAGAAAAGTCCAAGGCTCAGTCTGAGTTCACGCAGGTATTGATTGATTTATCCCTTCCTTTCCCCTGTCCCACACCCACAGTCACCTAGCACTTTCCCAACCTGCCCTCAGCCCACACCTCCCCTCCTTGCGTGCCATGCTGAGTTCTTTCCCGACCCTCAGGATCCTGAGTATAAGGAGCGCAGTGCCTCAGGAACCAGTTAGAAGGAAATGGAGGTACAGTGTGGCTGGAAGGGGCAGGGCCGCTGCACCCATGAGCAAAGTGCAGGGGGTTTTCAGGCCCCGGGGAGAGGAGAGCACCGTGAGGGGTGGGGGTGGGCCAGGAATCAGCTGCCTATGCTGTGGTCCTCTCCAGCTCTCCTGTGGTCAAGGGCAGGAGTCGGGCAGAAAGGCTGGGGTGAGGCTTCACACAGAGGCCCGTGCTTTGCTGAGGAAACAGGGGTTTTAACTTTGCTCTCCATCAGCAAGGCCCTCTCATTGGCCTGGCTGGATGAAGGCTGCATGACTTTTCAGGGAAGAACAGTGACCTTTGCTGAGTTTCTTGCATGGGCCAGCTGTGAAATTTCTCAAGGGCCATAACAAGTGTCACTGGCATATTTTACAAATGAGGAAACCAGGGCAGCAAAGTATAGATAGCTGGTCCCAAAATCCCATAGGGCAAGGGGTTGGTCTGCAATTCAGACCCTGGCCCATCTCACTGCATAGAATGCTCTTCCCATTGCGGTCTTGGCACATGACGGTGCCAAGCAAAAGGCCGGAGACCCTGCACACGCCTGCCTTCCCGCGCCTGCTTTCCCGCACCTCCGACAGCAGTGGGGGTGGCAGCTTCCTCCTGAGCTGTGGCCCTGACTGAGAGGTGGCCCTAAGAGGACCAGCTGCTATAGGGATGGGGGTGCTGGGCCTGCAGTGGAAGCGGGGTGTCCATGTGGGTGGGGGCTGCAGATACAGAGAAGGTGTGCCTGGGCACCTGTGCCTGACAGCCCCCGCTGTGAGACGGCTTCTGCCAACCTCACCCCAGAAAGACAAGCCTAGGCAGGCATCCCCATTCCCAGCCAGAGGGGCCCTTCAGCGCAGGACTTAGGGGAGATGCAGAGTGATTATGTGAGAAAAATTGAAGCCACTCCATGATAAAGAACTATATATGGTTTACTACAGAATCAATTTACACACATATATATATTTCTACCTCTCAATTTGCAGTTGCTCCTGGCTCATCCATATGTGTGTGTGTGTGTGTGAGATATTTAATATATAGATATGTATATGTGTGTGTATATGAATATGCAGATATATATGTGTGTATGAATGTGTCATATCTGAGACGTGTGTATATATAAGCATATATATTATGATACATGTGTACAGATATTGCATACAGCCTATTCATACACATAAATCTGTGCATATGTACACACATATATGGTATATGTCATATAACACACACACATGTGCACACCTCAGTGTCATTCTCCCTGTGGCAGTGCTACGCCTGGCCATGAGCATCAGTGACAAAGCGCACACTTCCTCCTTCTACATGAGTCCCCACCTCTCTCTTTGCAGTTGCTCCCCGCTCGTGCAATAGGCACTGAGCCCCTGACAGCTGTAATTCTAAGGCTCCGGTGATAGCTTCTTCTAATGCGAAGATGGAGAAAATGCTGAACCAGAGAGGGGCTTATGTTCCCTCAAGGCTTGCTCTGAAAAACGCCTACTAGCGTCCTGTTACCTGTTTCATCCATGCCCATCGCTTCCTATTTGGAGGTGGAGAAGACACGTCGAATGACTTGCCTGTGGCTGGAGGAAAACATGCGCCAGATGAGCCGTAGGTTAACAGTCCCTCCACCGTGTGGGGGTGTGCTCTGGCCGCATCCACCATGCATCCCTCTGCTGTGGCTGGTGGAACAGTCCAGGGCCTTGTTAGTTCACCTCCTATTCTCGGCTTATACTCAGAGGGTTGTGCTAAATGCTTGGCGGTCAGGATGGATGGACCCAGCCCACCAAGACGACAGACCTGTCAGAAGGAAAGGGCCGGAGTACTGGCCGCACTGGTTGGACCTCCACGTGGACATTCGTCCATTCAGTCTTCTGGAAACGCATCTATCAGCCCACCCCTTGTCACATGCGTTTATCAAGCGCCGTTTAACAGGTGCACATGTGCTCTACTACACTAGACTGCCTGCACCACTGTGTTCCCTCATGTGTTGGAATCAAGTTTGATCTGGCTCCAAATGAATTGCTGAAAACTTCAGTGTGGTCATATTTGAGATGAGGTTCAAGTTATCACCGCTAGGGTTTTTCAAGGGTCCTGCAGAGGTTATGCAGACAGGGATATCTATGGAAGGGCCTCTGTCTGCTACTGACATTGGCACTATCCAAGGTGACACTCCCACTAGCAGCTGGTAGCTCTGACCACCAAGCCCTGCCATGTAGAGCGGCAGGCTCCAGGCTCCTGACATCACATGCCCTCCCAAAAACTTAAGGCCCATCTGTTTCCATATGCTGGACTCCAGTCTTCACTTTCAGTCCCAAGCCATCCCTCCCACAGACTGGCTCCTTTCTTTCACAAGCTGTGGTCTTGGGAATACCACGTCAATTTGACCCTAGGCAAATAGCATTCTGGTTTTGTGTGGTTACCGGATCAGGGAAGGAACATGCTAGTCATTCTTGTGGATGACTTTATGTATAAGATTTACCTGCTCAGATAACCACAGGGCCACGGAAGTCACACAAATCATTAATGTACCTACTGGAAGGCAATAAGGAGTAGTGGTGACGGTGGTAAACTGGTAAGTACATGCTCTGCCCAAAGTCACTGAAATTCAACTCTATAATTATCTCCCAGGTTAAACAAAACCCATTTGTGGAGAAATTGAGTCCACAGACTACATTTTACAGTACCTAGCTTACAGGAAAAGAAATGTAGTGAATGTTCCCATTATGTCAGCCTCCTATAACTTGTGGGAGATTGCTCATTTTTACCTCTCCCTCCAAACTCAATTCTGGGATCATTTCTTCTCTCTAGCCTTTCACTCTCGGCCCCAATAAAATTGGGAATGCATTTCCTCTGCATTGCAGTTATCCATGATTCAATTTCAGTTGACAAGATTCTCTTTCTGATCCTTGTTTTCTTCTTTTTAATAATTTTTATTTTTAATTGACAAAATAATAATTGTATATATTTATGGGAAAAATGTGATTTTTTGATACATATATACATTGTAGAATTAGCAAATCAGGCTGATTAACACACTCATCACCTTAAGTACTTATCATTTCCTCGTGGTGAGAATATTTAAAATCTACTTTAGTAACTTTGAAAGATGCAATATACTGTTATTAACTATCATCACCCTGCAGTGAAACAGATCACCAGAACTTACTCCTCCTTTCCGGTGGAAACTCTATGCCCTTTGACCAACGTTCCCCTCTGCCTTCCCAGCTCCTGGTAACCACCATTCTACTCTTGACTGCTCTTAGTTCCACTTTTTTGGATTCCACATATAAGTAAGATCAGGAGATGTTTATCCTTCTGTACCTGGCTTATTTAACCAAACATAACGTTCTCTAGGTTTATTCACATTACAAAATGACAGAATTTCCTTCTTTTAAAGGCTGAATAATACTCCATTGCATATATACACCACATTGAAAAAAATCCACTTATCCACTGACGGACACTTAGGTTGATCCCGTATCTTGGCTAGTGTGAACGGTGCTGCAGGGAACATGGAAAGCAGCCGTCTCTGACATACCGATTTCAAGTCTTTTGGATGTATACTCAGCAGTGGGATTGCTGGACCATAGGACAGCTTCATTTTTAGTTTTTTTGTGGAACGGCCATACTATTCTTCAAAGTGGCTGTACCAACTTATATTCCACAGCGTACAAGTGTTCCCTTTTCTCCACATCCTTGTCAACACGTATTACCTTTCATCTTTTCGTTAAGAGCCATTCTTTTTTTTATCAACTTTCTTTTTTTTTAATTATACTTTAACTTCTAGGGAACATGTGCAGATCGTGCAGGATTGTTACATAGGTATACATGAGCCATGGTGGTTTGCTGCCTCCATCTCCCCATCACCTATATTAGGTGTTTCTCCTAATGTTATCCCTCCCCAATCCCCCACCTTCTGCTATCCCTCCTCTAGCCTCCCCACTCTGCCAGCAGGCCCCAGTGTGTAATGTGCCCCTCCCTGTGTCTGTGTGTTCTCATCAACACCCACTTATGAGTGAGAACATGCGGTGTTTGGTTTTCTGTTCTTGTGTCAGTTTGCTGAGAATGATGGTTTCCAGATTTAACCATGTCCCTACAAAGGACATGAACTCATCCTTTTTTTATGGCTGCATAGTATTCCATGGTGTATATGTGCCACATTTTCTTTATCCAGTCTGTCTTTGATGGGCATTTGGGTTGGTTCCAAGTCTTTGCTGTTATAAGCAGTGCCACCCCAAAAGCCATTCTAACAGTTGCAAGGTGATGTCTTGTGGTTTAAATTTGCATTTCCCTGATGCTTAGTGATATTGAGCATTTTTTTTCATGTATCTGTTGGCCGTTTGTAAGTCTTCTTTTGAGAAATGTCTGTTTAGGTCTTTTTGCCTGTTTTGAAATAGGGTTAATTGTTTTCTTGTTATTGAATAGTTTGAGTTTCTCATGCATTTTAGATATGGGCTTTTATTTACTTTATGATTTGCAGATATTTTCTCCCAGTCTGTGGCTTGTCTCTTCACACTATTAGTTATTTTCTTTGCTGTGCAGAAGCTTTTAAATTTGTCTATTTTTTTTTTAGTCACCTATTTTTGGTGTCAAATAAAAAAAAGTTACTGCCCTGACCAATGTTGTATAGTTTGCCTTCAAGTTTTTTTCTAGTAGTTTTACAGTTTCAGGTCTTACATTTAAGTCTTCAGTCCATTATGGGTTGATTTCTTTTTTTTTGTATATGGTATGAGGTAAGCATCCAGTTTTATTCCTTTATATGTGGATATCTAATTTTCCCAGCACCTTTATGGAACAGCCTGTCATTTCCCCAATGTGTATTCTTGCCACTTTTGTCAAAAATCAGTAGACTGGAGATGCATGAGTTTATTTCTGGGCTGTTTATTCCTGTTGCATTGGTCAGTGTGCCTTTATGACCTTTCTTGCTTCTGTCTTCTTGATAGTTGTAATTGCTGTCCAGAGAACATTTGATGTCTTACAAATGAAACAAAGATGAAAAAAATATCAGTAACAAGACATAAATGTGATAGCAATAAGTCCAGGAAGGAGGTGTGGAAATAATGGTTTCATGGGAGTCTCACTGCTTCCCTTGAAAGGGCTGGTTAGTCTGGGGTTAGTGAAAGGTGACATCAGGTGTGGGTGTAAGTCAGAATGCTCTAATGCTCGACCATGGTAGGCGCAATCTGTTACTGAATGGCAAGGAGTTGAAGCGAGTCAACCTTGTCTCTAAGGAGTGCTGTGTTCCTGCTGCAGTTAAGCTCCTCAGAGAACAGTTGGCTGACGGTCCCCACTGTGCAGTCAGTTGTAGGAAAGGCGAGGCTCTTGGTGGTAACCAGCACCTCCTGAGGTGCACCAGAGTCCCAGCAGGAGGCAGATGGCTCACGCCAAACCAGGAGTTTGCAACAAGTTTACAATGGAGGGATTCTTCACAGCAATCTAACTAGGGAACCTTTCAGAGAATAAGACTGTGTCCTGGGTTTGGCAGCTGCAGAGAGTTTCACTATCTCCAGGTTTAAAGGAGTGGAGAGGGAGAAGTTTCCAGAACCTGGAAAGGAACGAGTGTGGAGAGGGCCTCCTGGCAGGAGCCGTGGCTGCTGGGCGGAGGGTGCCGCCCACCTCCTTATCCCTATCCTCCTTCCCTACACCAGGCAGATCCCAACAGGAAGCCAGGGTTGCTCTTGCCAGCTGCGGATTTGCGAAATTCAATGTCCTAGATGGCTTCATTTGGGGCAATGGTTCAGTTATGAGTGCCTTCTGGGGCCTGGGGCAGGGTGCCGCTGAAGAGAGGCAGTGTTTTTAACTGGACAAATAGGTGGCTGACAGGGAGCACTGGGGTGCTAGTGAATTGGGTGAGTCCCTTGGCATCCCTCATCCTGGACCAGCCTATCGTGGTCCACGTGGCTGCAGGTGAGTGGGATGCTTCATTGGCTACAGTGGGATGTTGGACAAATGACCTTGGAACTGAGCACACTCAACCATCAGATCTGGGCCTTCCTTGGGAGCCCTGGCTTAGGGGCTGAGAGGGGATTAGGCAGGAAGGTATAGGATAGAAACAAGTGTATGTGCACATACACACACTCACACACACACATGCACACACACACACATGCACACTCCCGTTTAACCTGCAGGCCAGCCTGTGGGAGGCCCCTTTGGATCTGCTCCTGCTCCTCTCCTATGTATGTCTTTCCTTCCACAACCCTCTCGCCAAGCCCCTTCCTTCCCCACTGCCCCTATTCTACACCCAGTTCTGCTCGGTTCCCTGCTGCTCCCTGAGGGAGCCTCACCTGCTCACTCTCCACGCCTCTGCCTGTGCTGCTCCCTCTTTCTGGACAGTCTTTCTTCTTGTCCACTTGACGTGGAACTTTAGGCCAACGTGGGCTGATGGCCTCCTCCGGTGGTTCCAGGCAGCCACGTGCTTGTCTGCTTTAATTTTACAGCAGAGGGACTCCTGCAGAAACCATGTGTTAGCCAACTTTGTCACTCAAACCCATTTCCCATGAGCACCTCTTGTGATCTTAAAGATGCTTGTTTGATTTCTAACAGACCTTCAAGTCAGAGATGCTGTCTGCCATTTTACAATCCTACCAGATCCGTGGGGCTTGATGGGTTCGCTTACCCCTTGGTTCCCAGGATGTGGAGAGCCAGCTAAGTTTCAGGGTAATGGAACTGCTCTTTCTGATAACTTGGTGCAGCAATCTCTGATGACTGGTTTTCTAATACCGATCAATGAAACAAATTATATTTGAAAAGATAATTCAGAAAATCCTCTTGATTATTGCTTGTTTGCTTTTTTGAAGACAAGTGGTGTCACCACTTCTATGTAGGTTGAAATTGCACTTTGACTATTTCCTATTCTGGCAAATTGAGTTTTCTGTCTTTAGCTTCTGCCTTTTGACTGTCCTGCACACTGCTACCATATTAACTTTCCTGGCCTTTAAAAAATTAAAACATACGTTTTCTGTTATAAAAGTGATAGGCATTCATTATAGAAACTTCCCAAAATAAAGTTGGAGCAAAAGAGTTTTTAAGATCACCCATGACCTTCATATCTAGAGACAATCTCTGTTAAAAAGTCCGGCCAATCTCGACAGGCAGGGGCGACACGCTTAGTGTGCTGGTTTCTGTGGGAAGCATGAGATGCTTTCTCTCATCTCACTTCCTGTCTCCTGCATGTATGTAGGCTCAAACTCCAGTACGTTGTGTTTTTATTCGTTCAATCATCATTCAACAGATATTTACTGAGAACCTACCATGCCCTGAATCTGTTCAAGAAACTGAGAGTTCGGCAATGAATAAGACTGACGAAAATCACTGCTCTCATGGGGATTACATTTTGCCAGAGAACCATAAGCAAGCAGATAAACACAGAGCAGGGGTTTAGGGGTGATTCATGCGTAAAGCAGGGGAAGGGCTGGAGAAAGACAGGGTAGAGGCTGGCTCTTCTATACGTGGCCCTCTGAAAGGCTGTCTGATGTGTGGCAGGTGAGCAGAGTCCTGAGTGAAACGTGAGCAAATATGAACCTGAAAAAGCCAATCCTTCCAGATGGATCCTAACTGGGTCTAAATTTAAAACAGAGTCAAGCAGCCATTTGCTGACTAGAGTTCACACACACATTCCGAAGTTTTTGAAAACCAAAACGTCTGTTCAACTTTGGGACTTCCAGAGTGCACCTACCTTTAACCATTCAGGACTCACCTACATCAGCCAATCATCAGAACTAAGTAAATTTGATTCCTTCATTTGCATAAATGGACCTGATTGGAAAAGTGGGCAAGAACTTTTACTTTAAAACCCAAACCCTCCCTTTGTTCTCTGGAAGTCACCTTCATTTTCCACTGAAGCCTGCATCTCCTTGATTTGCACACTGTTCACCAAAATGAAGTCTTCTTTCTTCAAATTCCTTTTCAGAGAACTTTGTTCCTGGAAGTGATTCCCAGCAGTGTTTGGGAGGGTATTCTCTACTCTTATCTGCTTGTCATTAAAAGAAAAGTCTCAAAGTCCTCCTCTTTCAGGAAGGCATCTTGTTCTGTGGAGCTGTAACCATTTCTCTTCAGAACAAGGGCCATGTCTATGCTCCTTTATCTTGTATGTTGACACGGGATTACAACATTACAACTTTTTGCTGTTTTATTTTTCTTTCCCAAGTCAGGTAACTTTCTGTAAGTCGAAGACAGTGCCTTGTCCTCCTGTGCACAACCTCACATGGAGTAGCATAGTCCACGTGTATAGCCCAGGGTCGGTGAGGGTGCTATGTCAGCATTCACTGTTTGAATGGAGTGCCGAGGTCACTCTCAACTTACTTTTGTAGGCTACAATATAAATATCAATAAAGACCATTTATGAAAAGTCCATAGCTAACATACTCAATGGTAAAAGACTGAAAGCTTTTTTTCTCTGAGGTCGGGAACAAGGATAACTGCTTTTATCACTTCTAGTCAACAGAAGGCTAGCAGTCCTATTCACAGCAATGAGGCAAGAAAAAGAAATAAAAGGTATCCAAATTAGAAAGGAAGAAGTGAAATTTTCTCTGTTTGTAAAAGACATGATTTACATGAAGAAAACAGTCAAGACTCCACAAAAAACTGTTAGAACTAATAAACAAATTCATCAACGCTGCGGTAATTCCTGGATGTGACATTAAAACAGGCAACGAAAGAAAAAAATACACACATTGGACTACATCAAAATTAAAAAAAAATTCTTCCAGGCATCAAAGGACACAATCAATAGAGTGAAAAGGCAACCAACAGAATGGGAGAAAATATTTGCAAATCATATATCTGATATGGCGTTAATGTCCAGAATATACAAAAAACTCCTGCAACTTAACAATAAAGACAGATAACCTGATTAAAAATGGGCCAAAGACTTAATAGCTATTTCTCCACAGGACATATTCAAATGGCCATGAAGCATATGAAAAGATACTTAACAGCTGAAATTATTATGGATACAAATCAAAACCAAAATGAAATTATTACCTCATAGTCATTAGGGTGGCTTCTATCAAAAACCCAGAAAATAACAAATGTTGGGGCGAATGTGGAGAAATCCAAACCCTTGTGCATCGTTGGCGGGTGTGTAAAATGGTGCAGCCTGTGGAAAATATAAAATAATTCCTCAAAATATAAAATAATGAATAGCCATATGATCCAGCAATTCTACACTGTCTGCATGCCTAAAATAATTAAAAGCAGGATCACAAGGAGGTATATGCACACCTCTGTTCACATCAGCGTTATTCCCAACAGCCAAAACGTGGAAGCAACCTGAGTATATGTTAACAGATGAGTGAATAAACAAAATGTGATGGATGCATAAAACAGAATATTATTCAGTCATAAAAAAGAAGGAATTTGGACACGTATTATAACATGGACGAATCTTGAGAATATTACGCTAAGTGAAAGAAGCCAGTCACAAAAAGACAAATATGGTACGATTCCACTTACATGAGGAATTCAGAGCAGTCAAAACTGTAGAAAGTAGAGTGATGGTTACTAGGGGCTGGGGAGAGAGGGAATGGGGAGTTATTGTTTAATGGGAACAGAGTTTCAGTTTTGCAAGATGAAAAGTTCTGGAGACTGGTTGCAGAGCAATGTGATCATAATTAACAAACATGAAAAAATGCTCATCGTCACTGGTCATCAGAGAAATGCAAATCAAAACCACACTGAGATACCATCTCACGCCAGTTAGAATGCCGATCGTTAAAAAATTTGGAGACAACAGATGCTGGAGAGGATGTGGAGAAATAGGAACACTTTTACACTGTCGGTGGGAGTGTAAATTAGTTCAATCATTGTGGAAGACAGTGTGGCGATTCCTCAAGGACCTAGAAATAGAAATTCCATTTGACCCAGCAATCCCATTACTGAGTATACATCCAAAGGATTATAAATCGTTCTATTATAAGGACACATGCCATGAATGTTCATTGCTGCACAGTTTACAATAGCAAAGACCTGGAACCAACCCAAATGCCCATCGATCATAGACTGGACAGGGAAAATGTGGCATGTATACACCATGGAATATTATGCAGCCATCAAAAACGATGAGTTCATGTCCTTTGTAGGGACATGGATGAACCTGGAAACCACCATTCTCAGCAAACTGACACAAGGACAGAAAATCAAACACCGCATATTCTCACTCATAGGCGGGTGTTGAACAATGAGAACACATGGACACAGGGAGGGAGGGGACAGTGGGGGATGGGGAGTTGGGGAGAGATAGCATGGGGAGAAATGCCAGATATAGGTGATGGGGAGGAAGGCAGCAAACCACACTGCCATGTGTGTATCTATGCAACAATCTTACATGTTCTTCACATGTACCCCAGAACTTAAAATGTAATTTTATATATATATATATATATATATATATATATATATAAACAATACTATGCTGCACACAAAATGGTAATGATGGTAAATTTGATTTCATGTATTTCTAACAATTAAAAATTGAACAAACAAACCAAAATGATGTCTGTGGAGAGAGTCGCAGTTTTCTTAGTCATGCTCATGTATTAAACTCTCAGTGAAAGAGCTGCTCTGTGCGAAAAACTCTTGTTTCTGGGGTAGTTTAAAGAGGAAGGTTTTGGGGCCCAGCGGCTCTGAGTTCAGATTCTGTTGTACTCTTTACAAGCCGTGTGACCTTGCAAAATTATTTAACTCTTCTCAGTTGAGTTTCCTTATCTGTAGGAAGAGGAACGTAATACTTACCCAATATATGTAAAACTTCGAGTTCAGTACGGGGGCAATACTGTGCTAAGCAGGGAGTGGACAGGAAGGTGGTGAAGCCTGGGACGTGGCAAGGGTGACTCACGGGAGTGCCCTCCACTTTGCTTAGTCTTTTGTAAGTACAGTTTGCATGATCCTCACTGGGAAATTAAAATTTCATGTAATATTATGGACCTATCTGATGTATTTATAAAGAATGTAACAATCAATATCTCCTTGTAAATGTTCACATTTGATATCTATAGGTTTCTAATTAAAATTACTTGCAATTAGAATTCTTACGGAAGGTAAGAATTACAAATGAAAATGGCAGACCATAAAATTAGCATATTAATTATTGAAATCATCTTAGTTAATTTAGGTCTGACCCCCCATTCCCTACTCTTTCCTACTGGACTCGTGCATACTCAGTCTTAGAATGTTTCTAGTGGACACTAGCTGTCAGTTGGTGATTTCTAGTTGCCAGAATGCAGGTTTCCGTGTGGGCTATTAACAAGCTGTGTTCATCCATGAAGGCTTGAAACGTTCAGCTCATGCTCATTTCTCCTTGACCGTCATCCCTGTATTTTGTGTTGGTGGTGGTCAGGGCAACAGAATTTCATTTAGCAACGAGTTGTCCAGTGTTTACAATGTGCAATGGTCTCTGAGCTCTTCCAGTCAGAGCTGTATTGAAGATGGCCTAGCCTTGTTTTCAGGGAGGAATATGTAGGATTGGGAAGCAAAGGCAGTATTTCCATTTTGGAAAAAATAAACTACAAACAAGGAATGAAGATTAAGAAACATAGCAAAGTAAATAAAGAGTGGTGTGA